>LBNU01016013.1:44664-87906 GCA_014162995.1 Artemisia annua
TCTGTAACACCCCCAAAATTCGTACAGCGGAAGACTTACAAGCTTTCGGGGTGCTACGTGAATTGATGCCATCACAAGTATAGATAACAAGATAGCATAGATATTAATGTAAACCAAAGTCAACATAAGTCAAAGTTTACATAAATCCATAATCTTTAGATAGACAAGCCCAAAATAGATAATAGAAAAAGCAGGTCTTATAAAAGAAATATCAGAGTTTTCATCGATGCCTCAAATCAAACCAAGATCCAAGCTACATCACCGTAGTCAAAGTAGTAAAAGCAATACTTCTAGTTACCTGAGAAAAACATGCTTAAAAGGTCAGCTTTCGTTGGTGAGTTCATAGGTTTAAAGTAAAAATCATGCGGGACCTGAAGGATTTAGCGCTATGTGTAACTAGAGCAGGCATAGACATCACAAACCAACCTCATCGTAATCGCAATCAATAGTTTATCATCTTAGGCAAGATGAATGGTCATAGTGAGCGGGCCCCTCAACGGTCACTAGCCAGGTCACAGTAAGGAACCACCCGTTACTGCCCCGGATCTAGGCCGCAGCAGAGTCTATTCCAAACTAGGGTCAAAACGCCCTAGCTCTAGGTCAACGTCTACTTCCGTCTATTCTAAACTAGTCAACACAATAGCAAATCGAAGTAGTAGCAGGTCCAAGAAAACTAGGAGCATGTATTCTCCCCCAAATTTAGAAAACCATTAAAAATACGAGTAAAAGTGGGGCTATGAAACTCACCTCAATAGAGCAAGCAGAATCAAGATAGATACGTATAAGCAAAAGAGGGTATGGCTAAGACTTCACAGCAACTACGACTTGGCACAACCTAATCATATATATAGAACTTAACTTAATATAGCTTTCGAAAGTTAATTACTTCCCTCAATCTCCCGAATAATTTCCATTTATTTTCCGAAAGAAACGTTCTTTGAAAAGTTTTAGTCATCGCTTGGTATCGTTCGGTATCGTTTGGTATGGGTGCTAGAGACAAGGTCTCGACTCAAGTGAACTCACGCCAAATAAACACCTCAAATAATATCACAAACGTATAGTCCAAGAATCTCTTAACGACATAGACCTCAAATAAGTCAAATAGTCCACATAGCACATAATAGCACTCAAAACATATAGTATACTCACATATAGCACATAAGGGTCAAAGTCAAATGATATGACCTCATGGATCGATAAGTCATCGTATGAAGGATCGACGGCTTATCAAATTCGTCAACTTGATAAGTCCAACCATTTACCGATTTACTTATTGGTCCTTAAGTTATATCACTAGTCGTAGGATGTATTTTTCGTCAACATGGTCGCTTAATGTCCTTATTGGGCTCCTATTGGGCTAGTCAGTCCAATAGGTCCAATAACGATATTAATGACCCGTTATCGATAAATAAATCCGAGACTTCGCTACTAAGAGGGTAACTTAGTCATCATAAGAAAGAAAAATTAGCTTTGGACTTGCTTAGCGTGCACTCGAATATTTAATAATTCCCATCGAAGAAATCATTTGTTTTCAAAACCGTTATGGTCCTTTTTCAAGAGTTTTTCCGTTATTAACTCGTAATGCAAATTCGTTATGTATTTCCTTAATAAGGTTCCGATAAATATTAATCTAACTTAATAGTTAATAGTTATCGTTACGTTATTATTTTATTTACTACGTTACTTATTTATTATATAAGTGGTTATATATATATATATATATATATATATATATATATATATATATATATATAAAATGTTACGGCATTGTTGAAGCCAACCAAGACTAGAAAGTCAAGGCGACCTTAACGTGCACCAAGTCTCAATATGTAACGTCATAATATAATCAATCCAATGTATATATCCCGATATCCAATCCACACTTCACAAACTACAACAATGCGAGGCCGTCTACAACTCTCGTACTAACCTATCTCCGTCATTCTAAAAGTTCTCATCCTTATAACTCCGTTAATCACAATCAAGCACTCCATTTCTCAATAACACATTCACAACAAACGTTAGTTCACAACATAATTATATACACATAAACATTTAATTCACGAATAAGTCATATAGTCAAGTACCACATTATCACACTAACTCATATAAACACTTGTCTTTAAGCATATATCGTCAAATAATGTTTCGCCTCATGCCACATATTTTCATCACAAGAATAATCTCATATAACTCCACATAATATTACCGAAATAAACTCTTTACCAAATTATATTATCCGCTTTGCAACCAAACTCAAATTTTATATACTTCGTCAACTCAACTAGTTTTCATCCAATATAACCATAAGTTACTAATATATTTAAGTTTCAATCATCCAAAACTAACCAAATAATATACTACAAGTTTCCATATTACCATTTACATCAAGTCTTCAAGTAATCACAACAAAAGTAACCAAACTATCAATATAGCAAGAAAATTAGCACAAGTTGATTACTAGGACCAAAACCATGACCATAGGGTCGTGGGTTTCATGTCAACGAGCCACACCCAAGGTCTATGGACCTTGTGGGTTTCGGCCATCCAACCAAATGCAACCCAAATAGCGTCAAACTAGTTCCAAACATAACCAAATCAATAACCAAGTATCAAAATTCACTAAGCATCAACCAAAATCAATAACCCAAGTATATTATCAACCAAGCAATAACCAAACTCACCCAAATCGTGGGTTTGACCACGGGTCACCCCAAATCCGAACACAAACACACCAAATCGATACCAAACGTGACCAATATGTTAAAAATCATTAAACCTGTCAATTTATTATACCCAAAACCAATATATAACGAGTTTTGATTCGGGTTTGAGTCGAATCTTGTGAGAAACCACGTTTTCTTACCTTTCCTTTGTAGATCTATAAAATGGAAGTAAATATTTGGATGGTGGATGTAAATGGCGGCAGTGATGGTGAATTTTTGGGTGTTGGAGGTTGTTTTTGAGCGCGTGTATAGTACAAGGTGAAAGAGGAGATGATTTTGAGTAAAGTGGTGGTGGTGGTGAAGTTGGGAGGGCGGCGGTGGTGGCATGGTGATGGTGGCCAGCGGCTAGACACAAGAGAGAAAGAGATGGGATGGTGAAGATGATAAAATGAATTTAGGTTTAGGTTTGTGGTTATTATTATTATTAGTATTTAGTGTTTGGTCCCTCAAGTGTTTAGTTTCTATAAAATGGTGGAAGACAAGGACCCTAAACAAATATATTTCATTATCTTTCCCGAAACATTTATCTTTAGAGTTTACATGAACTTTGGTCACCACAGGCAATCATTTTTAAATATTCACCGCTCGCTTATAAAATAATTCCTCGATAAGTTAAAATATTTCGTTTAATAATTAAAATCACTTCAAAACGTTTTACCACTCACGGCTCGGAAAAGCTAAATCAAATACTTGAAACAACCGTAACCATTACTTATCAAATACTCATTTTATTAGGATTTCTAGTGCCAAAGTCAAGTAGTTCCTATAACGAAGTACTTAAATAGCCTAAATAGTACGTAGGGAAATAAACGCTTTCCATAAACTTCAAATTTTCTAACGAAATTTCCATAACTTAATAAAATCATCGATAAATCAAATATCACGTTCATGAAAATGTAATGCGGTAAGTTTGAAAAAGGGTCCCGAAATTACCAGTTGTCACAAAAATGGTTATGCAAGTTGATTATTCCTTATGTAGACCAGTATGGGGAGGTATTGAACAACAGCAGTTTACAGATTTAGCTTCGACTATGGATTTTGTGTCCCTTTCTTCTTCTCATGATCGGTGGGTGTGTAATTTGTCTGGCGATGGCGAATTTAGAGTTAAAGAGGTTCGGAACTTTATTGATGATTTGTTTCTCCCTTCGCATCCTGAGTCTACACGAGATGGGTGAAATATATTCCCATCGTCTTTGCTTGGCGAGCTCGTCGTGACTGTTTGCCAACTAGGGTTAATTTGATTCGTAGAGGTGTTACTTTGGAGTCTTCCAATTGTCCGTTATGTCTTTAATGTGAGGAGGATGTTCACCATGTTTTATTTCAGTGTGATTTGGCTCGGGCTGTTCTGCGTCATGTGTGCCGATTGTGGAACTTAGATTGGCAGCTATGGTCATCATTTTCGGATTGGTATTTGTGGTTTTCTTATATTCGGATCTCATCCAAAGTTAAGAGCTTATTAGAAGGTGTTTTTTGCGTTGCTTGGTGGTCCATATGGGTATTACGGAACCATACTATTTTTGATGA
Organism: Artemisia annua; assembly: GCA_014162995.1. NCBI lineage: Eukaryota > Viridiplantae > Streptophyta > Magnoliopsida > Asterales > Asteraceae > Artemisia > Artemisia annua. The sequence continues at coordinate 48,915 of LBNU01016013.1, forward strand.
TAATCCTCTTACTCGATCGGTGATTTCGATGATATCGTGTCCTTCTCTTTTCATTTGTGGCATAATAGATGTAAAAGGTTGTTTTCTTGGGAGGATTAGTTTAAAAACCCCTATTTGATTTCCTTGTAATGTTTTTTTTGTTTGTTCTAGCTCCTTGCTAGTTAATAAATTTTCGCCGTTCAAATAAAAAAAAAGATGACTACAGGACAACATTCGGTATATAGTTAGTTAGCCAATGGTTATATTTGTGTACGCGCAGAGTTTTGACATAAACTTTTGATTTTCTGTCGATACTGAGTTTAAATATAATGAACTTTAAACTAATTACTTTACTACTAGCAGGGTATCCGCGCGTTGCGGCGGCGGTTACCCTGAAATAAAAAATTTCGATGAATTATGTATTTTAGTCTATTATGTTCTTTTTGACAATAAATTTGCAGATATCAAAAATTTCATGTGATGTATTTCAACTCCTTAACTAATGACAATATTTATCATTATGCAATTGTGGTAATAAATATTAGAGGTGGCAATTTGTGCCTAAAATCAAAAACTAATTTAGGCTCATTTGTAAAAGATTTGGTCATATTTTGCCCCCTCATTTTTTTAAAATGGGCATGTGTGGCCCATTGAAAAGTTAAATTGGCACTAACGGGCACATAATTTCTCTCAATTGTAGAACATTACAATCGTTTTTAAAGAAAAACATATAAATATAATATATCTAATTTTAAATATAAATGGGGTGTTACGTTTAAGGAATTTATTTCGTCTTTTTGGGTCTTTTTTAAAGTGATTAGTATAACATGAGCCCATTTGGCCCGTGCCCGTTCGGGCTTAAATATTTGTATAATTTGCTTTATTATTTGTATTAGTGACATGTAATACATGAATTGTGTTTAAGTTGGTTGTACAATATGCTTAATAATTTGTATTTCTTATGTAAGGGGTGTTTTAATAACTGCATTAATTGTATTTATTGACCAGATAATTAATTGACTATATTAAATATTTTGATCATATTAATAGTGTTTTGTATTTTGTACATTAAGCTTTAAAACTTGTAAGTTTTAAAATTAAGATTAATAAGAAAGATCATTAAGAGTGCTTTGTGTATTGTATAATATGCATTATGGCTTGTAAGTCTTAATTTTAAGACTAAGAGGAGAGAGATTCATCCATGCATTATATGTAGTAGATAAGTCAGAATCGTAGATACTCCTTTCGTCCCAAATTATAAGTCTATTTTTCTATTTTTGTTTGTCTCAAAATTCATGTTCATTTTCTTATTTCAACAAATCAAAAGACACTTTAGTATAGAGAGGAAATATTTGATTGGTAGATAGATTAGTTAGTGAGATTTTATTAACTTTGTGTAAATTAAAAATTGACATATAATTTTAGACGGATGAAGTACCAATTTATATGTTTTATACTTTTGAATTGATTGTTGCTGGATAGTTTGGAAACAAAAAAAACTCGAACTAAGCTATATAATACATCGACACAATAAAAATATTACCGTGATAGTTTTAATAAGAAATCAAAAAACACCAAACATGTAGAATGACACCAAAATAATCCCTTCACCCAAACATGAAAAGTAGATAATACTAAATTTACTTGTTTACGTTGGTTTATGTTCTTATTTATAAACGGATATTAACAAGAAAATTCATCCATTTACGTGTTTGTGTAAGCTCTTTCGGTTAAACTTGAATGAATGGACTGAACAAAGATCCGTGTATTTACGTTTGATTCACTTAGAGCAAATAGTTTAGATTGTTTTTTTTCTTTTTAGAATAACTGGGTGAAACCCGTGCACAAATACGAGATTTTTTAGCGCCATTTAGTTATGGTGCGATATTTTGGCTAATTATTTCATATAACATGCGATAATTCAACTAGAAGAACAATTTATAGAAAAAATTATATAAAAGCTTTTACTGAAACAAAAAGTGAATACAAATTTTTTTAANGACCAATATGTTAAAAATCATTAAACCTGTCAATTTATTATACCCAAAACCAATATATAACGAGTTTTGATTCGGGTTTGAGTCGAATCTTGTGAGAAACCACGTTTTCTTACCTTTCCTTTGTAGATCTATAAAATGGAAGTAAATATTTGGATGGTGGATGTAAAGGGCGGTAGTGATGGTGAATTTTTGGGTGTTGGAGGTTGTTTTTGAGCGCGTGTATAGTACAAGGTGAAAGAGGAGATGATTTTGAGTAAAGTGGTGGTGGTGGTGAAGTTGGGAGGGCGGCGGTGGTGGCATGGTGATGGTGGCCGGCGGCTAGACACAAGAGAGAAAGAGATGGGATGGTGAAGATGATAAAATGAATTTAGGTTTAGGTTTGTGGTTATTATTATTATTAGTATTTAGTGTTTGGTCCCTCAAGTGTTTAGTTTCTATAAAATGGTGGAAGACAAGGACCCTAAACAAATATATTTCATAATCTTTCCCGAAACATTTATCTTTAGAGTTTACATGAACTTTGGTCACCACACGCAATCATTTTTAAATATTCACCGCTCGCTTATAAAATAATTCCTCGATAAGTTAAAATATTTCGTTTAATAATTAAAATCACTTCAAAACGTTTTACCACTCACGGCTCGGAAAAGCTAAATCAAATACTTGAAACAACCGTAACCATTACTTATCAAATACTCATTTTATTAGGATTTCTAGTGCCAAAGTCAAGTAATTCCTATAACGAAGTACTTAAATAGCCTAAATAGTACGTAGGGAAATAAACGCTTTCCATAAACTTCAAATTTTCTAACGAAATTTTCATAACTTAATAAAATCATCGATAAATCAAATATCACGTTCATGAAAATGTAATGCGGTAAGTTTGAAAAAGGGTCCCGAAATTACCAGTTGTCACAAAAATGGTTATGCTAGTTGATTATTCCTTATGTAGACCAGTATGGGGAGGTATTGAACAACAGCAGTTTACAGATTTAGCTTCGACTATGGATTCTGTGTCCTTTTCTTCTTCTCATGATCGGTGGGTGTGTAATTTGTCTGGCGATGGCGAATTTAGAGTTAAAGAGGTTCGGAACTTTATTGATGATTTGTTTCTCCCTTCGCATCCTAAGTCTACACGAGATGGGTGAAATATATTCCCATCATGTTTGCTTGGCGAGCTCGTCGTGACTGTTTGCCAACTAGGGTTAATTTGATTCGTAGAGGTGTTACTTTGGAGTCTTCCAATTGTCCGTTATGTCTTTAATGTGAGGAGGATGTTCACCATGTTTTATTTCAGTGTGATTTGGCTCGGGCTGTTCTGCGTCATGTGTGCCGATTGTGGAACTTAGATTGGCAGCTATGGTCATCATTTTCGGATTGGTATTTGTGGTTTTCTTATATTCGGATCTCATCCAAAGTTAAGAGCTTATTAGAAGGTGTTTTTTGCGTTGCTTGGTGGTCTATGGGTATTACGGAACCATACTATTTTTGATGATAATCCTCTTACTCGATCGGTGATTTCGATGATATCGTGTCCTTCTCTTTTCATTTGTGGCATAATAGATGTAAAAGGTTGTTTTCTTGGGAGGATTAGTTTAAAAACCCCTATTTGATTTCCTTGTAATGTTTTTTTTGTTTGTTCTAGCTCCTTGCTAGTTAATAAATTTTCGCCGTTCAAATAAAAAAAAGATGACTACAGGACAACATTTGGTATATAGTTAGTTAGCCAATGGTTATATTTGTGTACGCGCAGAGTTTTGACATAAACTTTTGATTTTCTGTCGATACTGAGTTTAAATATAATGAACTTTAAACTAATTACTTTACTACTAGCAGGGTATCCGCGCGTTGCGGCGGCGGTTACCCTGAAATAAAAAATTTCGATGAATTATGTATTTTAGTCTATTATGTTCTTTTTGACAATAAATTTGCAGATATCAAAAATTTCATGTGATGTATTTCAACTCCTTAACTAATGACAATATTTATCATTATGCAATTGTGGTAATAAATATTAGAGGTGGCAATTTGTGCCTAAAATCAAAAACTAATTTAGGCTCATTTGTAAAAGATTTGGTCATATTTTGCCCCCTCATTTTTTTAAAATGGGCATGTGTGGCCCATTGAAAAGTTAAATTGGCACTAACGGGCACATAATTTCTCTCAATTGTAGAACATTACAATCGTTTTTAAAGAAAAACATATAAATATAATATATCTAATTTTTAAATATAAATGGGGTGTTACGTTTAAGGAATTTATTTCGTCTTTTTTGGTCTTTTTTAAAGTGATTAGTATAACATGAGCCCATTTGGCCCGTGCCCATTCGGGCTTAAATATTTGTATAATTTGCTTTATTATTTGTATTAGTGACATGTAATACAGGAATTGTGTTTAAGTTGGTTGTACAATATGCTTAATAATTTGTATTTCTTATGTAAGGGGTGTTTTAATAACTGCATTAATTGTATTTATTGACCAGATAATTAATTGACTATATTAAATATTTTGATTATATTAACAGTGTTTTGTATTTTGTACATTAAGCTTTAAAACTTGTAAGTTTTAAAATTAAGATTAATGAGAAAGATCATTAATAGTGCTTTGTGTATTGTTTAATATGCATTATGGCTTGTAAGTCTTAATTTTAAGACTAAGAGGAGAGAGATTCATCCATGCATTATATGTAGTAGATAAGTCAGAATCGTAGATACTCCTTTAGTCTCAAATTATAAGTCTATTTTTCTATTTTTGTTTGTCTCAAAATTCATGTTCATTTTCTTATTTCAACAAATCAAAAGACACTTTAGTATAGAGAGGAAATATTTGATTGGTAGATAGATTAGTTAGTGAGATTTTATTAACTTTGTGTAAATTAAAAATTGACATATAATTTTAGACGGATGAAGTACCAATTTATATGTTTTATATTTTTGAATTGATCGTTGCTGGATAGTTTGGAAACAAAAAAAACTCGAACTAAGCTATATAATACATCAACACAATAAAAATATTACCGTGATAGTTTTAATAAGAAATCAAAAAACACCAAACATGTAGAATGACACCAAAATAATCCCTTCACCCAAACATGAAAAGTAGATAATACTAAATTTACTTGTTTATGTTGGTTTATGTTCTTATTTATAAACGGATGAAAATTCATCCATTTACGTGTTTGTGTATGCTCATTCGGTTAAACTTGAATGAATGGACCGAACAAAGATCCGTGTATTTACGTTTGATTCACTTAGAGCAAATAGTTTAGATTGTTTTTTTTCTTTTTAGAATAACCGGGTGAAACCCGTGCACAAATACGAGATTTTATATTTATGGTGCGATATTTTGGCTAATTATCTCATATAACATGCGATAATTCAACTAGAAGAACAATTTACAGAAAAAATTATATAAAAGCTTTTAATGAAACAAAAAATGAATACAATTTTTTTTAATCGTATATGGTTCCAACAATATATGGAAAAAAAGTTAAACATAAATAAAGTATTTATGATAGGATATTAAATAAAAATATATTGAATTTGAGAAGTATTTTGGAGAATAAGCATATTTGGGTCGGGTATTCGGGTCAATGATTGTATTCCGGTTATTAGGGTCAATCCGAGTAACCAAAATACTAAATAGGGTTGGGTATCGGGTTGAACGTGTTTGACTAACTCGGGTTCGGGTCGACCCGAGTAAACGTTTTTTCTATTTTTTTATAAATTATCTATCTAAATGAGTTCAAATAGGCAATTTTATTACATTTTACTCATATCCGGGTTTACCCGAACCCGAATTGACCCGAACCAGATTGATCCGAATTTAAATAGGGTCCGTTCGAGTATGTTATTTTTAGTCTTGACCCGGTTTTGCCCCGACTCAAAATAGACCCGAACCCGACCAACCCGACCCGATTAACGGCCCTGAAATATGTTACTCATTTAAATGCACCAATGCGAAAAGGTTCTGGATCCGTCACAAAGCATTGCAAATTGAAAAGGCACATAAACGGGAGATAAGTAATTCATTAATTTACACTTCCAGCCCCACCTCTTTTTGTTTCTTTCACTTTTCGCTCTTTATTTCTTTCGCAAAGGTAACGTAAGATGAAAGCTATCATGATTAATGCTTTGTTTTCCGTTTAACAAAGTCAATTATTGAACAACTAACTAAGATATTATTGTTTTTCTGTTTTTATGGAGCAATAAAAACAAAAGGTAGAGAGATAAGTCCGTATAAAAAGAAGTAATAAAAGCATCATATGTCATACCATATTAATATCACATTTTGTGTTTCAAAAAAGCTCTACATCACCATCTACACTTTTAACACTAACATCCAAAAACATCCCTCTCTCATAACATTCATTAACATGTTAACACTATCCCTTTTGAAACCCATCATTTTATTTTATTTCTTATATCTTTTACACAAACTAATTTTTTATTCATTAAATAAAAACATAAATTACATTAAAAAAAAAAAAGTTATACACTTAAAAAGAAAAAAATAATAATAATAGTAATTAAAAAAAAGAAAGAAAGAAAGAAAGAAAGAAAGAAAGAAATCAATTAAACTTACTAAATACATTGATATTGCCCGCTATACCAGTTATTTTTTGCCCAGTTTAGCATTAAAAAAGAAAAGAAAAAAAAAAAAAGAAAAAAAAAAGGCTTATACACTCATCTTCGACATCCGGCTCACACACACTAAAATACACACAGTTCACACACCAAATACACACACCTCTATTTAAATCAAACAAAATAAAAAGAAAAAAAATTGTTTCAACACGCGTTGGTTGGTTAACACCCAACCCAACGTCGTTGGTTTCTCTTCTCATCCGGTATGGTAACGTCGGCAATGCGACTGTCATATCGGCATAACGCCCGTTGTAGCGTTATGATACCTATAGCTCTAAAAAGTTAGAAACCACTCATTCGGGTGTTTTGTTAAAACTGATAATCTCTATGTAAAAAAAAATAAAAATAAAATAAAATAAAATAAAATGTAGTTATCCATAGAAACATATAATATTAATATTGGTTTAGATTCTTTTTGACTATCTTATCTAAAAGCACCAAGTCACCAACCAATTATTGCAGGCCAACTATTCTCCTTTAAAACATAATCAAATCATTTCTTCTATAAGTATAGATATTTTATCAGTCAACTAACAAATTTATATCATGTTGTATGAGTGCCTCAACTGAAAATGGCACATATCCATCATACAGATCATCTACATTATCAGTTAGCGCTAATCTAGCCAGCTCATGAGCGTTTATTCCCATCACGTAGCACAAAAGGCCAAGTACACGAATCGAGTAGGAGGCATAGATGGCGAATGTGGAGGAAAAAAGATTTAATGTGATACAACGCTTTGTTGTGTTTGAAGGCATCAACAAGTATACTCGAATCTGTTTCCAAAACAATCCTTACAAAACCCTTGGCTTGAGCCACTTGAATAGCCCAAAGAATCGCTTTCGCCTTTGCTTCAATAACGGACATTGCAAATGCCAACCGTTTGCTTCCTGCTACCAATACTAAACCATTGTGGCTTCTCATGACAAAACTAAGGCCTGATATACCATTGTTTCCTAAAACTCAAAACTAATTTTATTTGATGATACGAAGGGAAAAAATTCCATTTTTCACAAATGTTTCTTTGAGAAATGACAGAAAAAAATTCGGTTTTACCAAAATACTCAATATTATATAAATAATATTTGGGAAACAATTGTTATATAAATAATATTTGTGAAACAACTCTTTTTAATACTTTGTGAGGGGAACTCGTAATCCCCGTCTCCAGCTCTACTTATGGGTGCTCTTCGAATGACGTTACCGTGCACTTCACAAAACTAAGACACTCTAGGACGCATCGTCTTTCATTTCCCATTCACCATATCGTACATTCGACGACCGGTTACCTTGCTCTCCAAGTACTCTACAAACTCATTCCAAATCATTTCTCCTCCTCGTTTTACCAAGGGCGCTATTTTCGGATACGTGAACCCAACCTTTGTACAACGCAATTCTTCCTCAGTGGTCCATGGAAGGCACCGGGGTGGGTACTCATTTCGAACCGTCCTCTTTTGGCGTCTTTTAGACAGCTTCATCGGGGCCATGACTTCTACGGGAGAGTCCTCACGAACAGTGTTTTGGATAGATTCCGAATATTGAGGTTCCTAAATGGGAGACATGGGTTGGTACGTATTTTGTTGTGATAACAAACCACCCATATGGCTTTGTGAGCCGTAGTTGGGGTTATCGAATGGGAGCGCGTTTGGTTGTGAGGAGAATTGGCTAAACGCATTTATTTGTGAGTATTAGCTAAATTTGGTTTGTTGTGGGTATTGGTTTCGTAAGTTTATTTGTTGGTTTGATGGTGGAGCATTTCCAAGAGTAAATGTTCCTTTGGGTGAGTGCTACAGTTACTTATTCGTTGTTGATGCTTGGTAGTTTGGGGAGTGTTTTGTTGAGACATTTTTGTAATTAAAATGAAAAGTAAAGTGTTGATAGTATGAAAGTATCAAAATTTGAAGATGTGTTTAAAAATGGTGATGTTAATGAGTATTTATAAGTAAAAAATAAAGTAGTGAGACATTTTTTTTTTACAAGTAACTGTCAAATGGAAAGGGAGGCCCATTTTTTTTAACACAAACCAAGAGGTGACCGAGTCACCTCTATCATTCTTTTTTTTGATCCGTCACGCGTGAGAGAGGCTGGCCAAAATGAGGTGGACGTGACGGAGCGGCTCATGAGTGAGAGATCACCCTCCGCTCCGTTTAATCTCACGGTTATCAAATTACATTGGTAGTTTCTTAAAATACTTAAATCGATCCAAATGTTTTTATGACTTAAATCAAGTCACATTGTAATTCAAAGGTAAAAACAAAATTGCTAACTACCCAAATAAATATGAATAAAAAGAAAATCAAAACTAGTAACATAAAAAGGACCATGGTATCTCATAAACTGTTGACCTGGGTCCAGCTGTTGTAATAAAATACGAGATAAATGCATCTGCCTCAGTGATACCAATTCTTAAAATTACCAAATTACCCTAATGATATCATTAGCTGTCAACAACTTCTTACCACGAGCCCCAATGTACACCAGCAACGGTCCTATTCTCTTATTTTCCAGCTGTATTCCATTTACACTTTCACTTTCTCTTTTCCAAGACAAAAATAACACTTGTTATAAAAAAAAAAAGATACTCCTCCCACGCGCTTTTTCGCTAAAATACGTTATTATGATTACATGCGCATTTTAGCTTCTGGTCGACACGCATTATACACGCACATTGTCAATGCCAAGTTAAATGAGCGTGTTTTGCTACCTTACGCCAATAACCTGCGTATTTTGTTGTTTCCACACAAGTGCCTTTTGCTAACATACGCCTGGTTAATAAGCGCATTTTATCACATGAGATTCCGTCATTCCAAATCCAAAAGAATGACAGTGGTCCCCACATGCGCAATTTAGCAAACCGAAACCAATTCGGCTAACTTACGCCATCACAAGCTTATGTCATAACAGTACATAAATCAATTTTATATGTTTCACGCGCGGTAAAAAGTATCTGGTTACATAAAATGCCAAAATTCACATTCACATTTCACATGTCACATAACAAAACAAAAAAGTTTACACACGTGTGAACCTATCTCCGGTGCACCGGAGGAGAATCATTGACTTTTATTGACCGAATTTCCGGTTACGAAAACGACGTCGTCGTTCCTCTTGTTGTAAATTCCGCATGCTTCTTATCTCTAACACATCATTCTTGTCATCATTATTAACATCATCTACAATTATTTAAAATTGATATAGTAGTATATGTACCTAACTTAATAAATAGCAATAAGTAATAATTGTACATTATGTAAATAAAATATATGTTTTGTACCTATAGCGATCTTCTTTGAAGCGAATGCTGTGAATCCGTTAAACTGAGCTAAATCTGAAATGTAAATTCAATGATATTAGCGTCTCGTGGTTTTCGGTGGCCTTGTTACACTTTATAAACTAAAAAGAATATATTTAATATTATCCATATTTATACACCTATGACCCTCCTAGAACCTCTGTAAATAAATATATTAGTATTGGTTGTAATAAAATGTATGAAAGTGTACCTGTTCTAGAAGGATCGTGGGAGGATAAGTAAAGGATTAAGAAGCATAAGAAAGTGAGGATTGGAATAAGGTGGATTAACGAAGTGGGTGAAAATGATATTGTTAGTTTTTGCTGGTAGGGTTTTTGTAATTTGTGTTGCACATCATCAATGGTGGACGATGAAGATAAAGATGAAGATGAAGGTGATTTTTCTGAGTTCAGGGTGTCGGTGGTGATGGCTCCGGTGAATAGGATGGTGTTGTTGATGTGGAGCTTGGATGCTGGGGAGCCGAGTGATTGACGGTGCATTTTAATGTGTGTGTGTGTGAGAGAGTGGGGGTGAAATGGGAGCGTTTTATTAGAGTTGTGTTTTTTTTATTCTTGCTTTTTGCCCTGTGGGGACTATAGCTTTTGTATTGATTTTAGGGATTTTAATTTTTAAAGATGGGGTTCATGAGATTTTTAGAGTTGACATAAGCTGCCCATGAGAATTGAGTTTGGCGAAAGTTTCTTTTAATGTGTTTTAGAGTACTTTTTTTTGCGTTAGTAGTTGAAAGTATGTAAACCAAAGTAAAGAAGCCAAAAGATCCTACATGTTTTTAGTGAGAATGTGGTTATTTTTATTAGGGTGTTCACAATGAGCAATTATTGCTCAATGTAGGAGGGGGTTGGGGAGGTTTTTGGCCTTGTGGCCTCATGGTGTCTGACGTTGTGTCAAGTGGATTGTGATCATGACAACGAGCAAAACATGAAACTTTTATTCATTTATTTGTATTTTGGATTTAAAAATGTGACGTGGTGTAGAGTAACCATTACAAGATAAAAAATTGTGAGAAAGTGATTGGAAAGTATGCTGATGTGGTGCTAAGATGATCGGAAAGATATTTGCTATATCAAGAAAAGTTTTATCATGCATCTCAGTATTTTCAACAATTATATACTGACTTTTCTAAAGCACACTCATCAAGATGGCCTCGTACCTTGATCACTTTCAACCAAATCAGTATTATGATGATAGTCTATAAGAGATTGGCTTTTGGAGGGATCTGTTGTTGGCTATTCAGAAGAGTTACTATTTGGTTGACTTGTGTTTCATAAAGTAGGTATCCTTGATGAGGAGGGTAAAATGATTTTGGTTTGGTGGTGCAATATGCTAGGAATAGATGGTCGTGAAAAATGAGGCCTTTTTTCCTAGCATTGCACCACTAGGAGGATAGGTTGGTTTCTCACTGAGGGAGAGTGTTCCTTGGTTGATGATGTATGGTCCTCTATACCCTTTGATCTATATCTAGTGAGGATGATGATACTATGTATGGCTTAGGGGTAAATGGTCAAGAAATGTAGTCAGTTGGGTATACCCCTCAGTAGAGAGTCAGGTTGCTATAGCTAGCATGATGAGGCCTTGTTAGGATCTATCTATGTCATTGTGGATGTTGGTTGAATGATATATGATAGTCCCTTATCCGAAAATGTAGTCATGAGGCTATGGTGTGTGAATTGTGATTTAAGGTGAACTTTGGAATGTTGAGCTGATTTGGAATGTATCAATGGAACAGTTTTTTGTCTTTGCAGACTGTTTGGGGTACATCAATGGAAGTATTAGACTGCTTGGTATGCTTTAGTGGTCTACTATGTCACATAATGAATAAGTTTAGTTCCATCAGAGATAGTATATGTTGTACCCAATATGTAATAGCTATGCCATTTTTTTGCAATTTTCACAAAAAAATAAATAAAATAAAATAAAAATAAAAATAAAAAAACAAACAAATAAATAAATGTGGTGCTTAGGCGATAATAATGGTGCCAAGGAATCATGTCACCATTAACAAGGCTCTTTAAGTAATCTCGTATTAATTATAGAAAATCGCTGATGTTTTTCGTTTTTTTAAACCATATTTGATCAAACCCATTCTTAGTTTGATAAATAAAATCAAAAGTACAAGTGAAGATGCACAACTTTGAAAACCAGTGTAGGAAGTGGTAAATCATCTCATGGATGCCGTTATCACTTTGATAAGATACGTCGTTTATATAGTTTTGGTAAGACGGTTTGAATGTATCCGAAGAACCCTCCTGAGATGACATAGGAAGTGTCTGAAAACTGTCACGTGAATATCGGCCGGACTACGTAAATTGAAGCCAAAGTTTTTCAAACTTTCCCAAAATAGCCTGAACATGAATATCTCTCTATTTACCAAAAATAACTCAAATATATATTTTGGTTGAACTTAAATCCCCAAATTGTTAAGCCCATGCAATTGTTGTCTTACCCCCAACTGCGTCAACCAAGCCCAACCCACAAAACCAACAAAAACTGAAAACAGTAGTTAAAAAGCACTCTTTATATGATCTTATCTAATTAGTGCCTTGGGAAAAACGAAAACGAATAAAAAAGGTATCGTGATAGACACGAACACGATGCAGCAAGAAACAACACTCTTTATATAAATAGTTAAATACCAATAACAGTTAAATTAACCCAAAGTTAGATAGATCTTTGAATATAAACAAGAAGAAGAAGAAAAAAATGGTGTTATGGGAAATAGCATTAGGAACAGCTTATTTCCTAGGATTAAAGAGGACATACAAACATGCTTTAAGGATTCAACGTCGTCTTGTTAGTCCTAGATACCCAAAGATCCGTCAATTTCTTCACGGGTATTTTTATTTTTCTCATCTATTTGTTCATATAAATATATATATTTTTTAGATTTGTAACTATTTTATTTAATAAATAAAGTTTTACTGCTAATTTTTCCCTTAAATGAGTGCATTTATCATTTTGTTAACTTTAACTTGTTTAAGTTACCTTATTTTTTAGGTTATTGGAATTTGGAAATCGATTAAGTTCATTTTTTCGGCTTATTAGCTGATCAACTTTGAGCTTAAGCATGAGCTCAAGAGGGGTAGTTTCGGCTTATGGCTTATTTGGTTTTAGGCTTATGCTTCATAAGCTCACTTTTTGCGGCTTATTTCAAAACTTTTCGGCTTATATAAGTTTATTAGGTCATAATAAACATACATAAGCTGAAAAGTTTCAAAATAAGCCACAAGAAGTGAGCTTACGAAACATAAGCCCAAAAACAAATAAGACATAAGCGGGCTATATAAGCCGAAACAAACACCCCCTAGATAAATTCATAAGCTTTGAATTTTAATAAGCTGATATACCGATAACCAATAACATTCGGTAATCTAAACAGCTTTAAATATCAAAACTTGGAAGAAAAAATACAGTCACCCCAAACGAACATCCGGACGATTATATTAAGCTATCAAATCTGCTCTGTATAATCGAATAGCTTTACGCACATTGGCATTAAGTTGCAGTCTGCATCACTGATCAATATCTGTTTCGGTAATTAGGTAACAGCCACATGCCCATATAGTTTGTTTAAGAATTCATTAGCTGCTCAATTGCTTAAATTGTTTATCTTTCATAAAAATAGCTACTAGTTGAGTATTCAGTATTGTAATATCTGCTTGATAGCTGCTGCGTCATTAGACCCAAACTCGAACGAAAAACACATTTTTTCCCTAGATTTTTGTAGCAACGTTCACGAGCTTTTGATTGCTGAATCAATTCTCATAGTATCTTCTGTTTTTCTGTTTGATTATAATGACACACTCACCATCATCATTTCCATGATACTCGCACCTACTTGAACTTTTTTTATTAGTTTATTTTGTATTTTGTAAGAATGATAAGGTTATTGGAGGAATGGCTGATTGTAAAATAGCCGGTATTTCATTTATCGGTCTTTATACTCAACCGACTTTTGAGACTAGTTATTGGCTTATTTTCATTAATACGTAGAATATTGCCAGACAGTAAGTTAAGTGACGGAAATTAGCACACTGTAGTGACGAGTAGTTAATACATAACAGAAGAAGCAACCGCCTAGCAGCTTCTTAAGAAATCGCAGGGGAATATGCTCAGATGCTTATATGAGTACAATACACGTAAGTGTGTAATAGTTCTACCACATGTAACACATATCCATACACATCCTTATAACTTATAACGCAAATCTGCGACAAGAATCTTTTACATTGTGGGCCACTGTGATATATCCACGGCTTCATGTGTTGTGTGTCGGAGACTACCTTAAAAGCATCATTGATGAGACTCCTCTTCTTTTGAAATATATATCTGCAAACCTTCATGATGCCTTGCTTATCAGGAAAATTTATCAGAACATATCCATCCAGACTTTTTTCACAGAGCATATCCATCCACGCCCATGTCACCTGATCATGCTTAATTTCTCGGGTTCAAATTTAGTAACAAATAACAATCTCTCTTAGTAGCACCCTGCTGGTATATACTATCTGATTACTTTTAGATCATTATAAGCAGGGGCGGAGCTTAGTGAGGACCGGGAAGGGTCCCGGCCCCCCTAGGCCTAAGCCCGTTAGTGTAATTTTTCGCAATTTCATGTGTTAAAATTTTTTTTGTTTCACCTCGGCCCTCCCATCTAATGTATTTTCAGAAAAAAATTTGTTTCGGCCCTCCCACAAATTTTTTTCTAGCTCCGCCACTGATTATAAGCAGATTATTGTAAGAATTTGTTCAGTATGGTCTATCTATCATCATCTGTTACTTGAGAATAGACTAATAGTAACAGTACTATCACTGATTTTATGTAACAAACTTCTGCAAGGTCAAACTTATTTACATGAAGTTTTTTAAAAGTAAACTTGCTTATTTTGTACTCTGTATGACATTAAGTTTAGCTTTTCACTATAACAACCTTATAACTTGTATTTTATGACGCTAAAAACATTTGTTTAGTTCTTTTCCAATCATAACTGTTGATGCGAATGATTAATGTGTTTGCGTATTGTAATAGCAATTGCTCAAGTCACTGGACATCCTTATGTGTATAATGAGTTGGTATATAGCCGGTCTTTCTGGTTTATCCTAATTTATTCAAGATAATTGAGATCTATAGTTAAGTATGCTAGCCTATGGAGCTATATAGTGAAGATTCTTTAACTTTAAGCTAATATTATGATTGACGGTCGAGATAAAAGTCTTAGATTGTGAATGTGGGCTGTTTGTTGAACCACATAACTATTATGTGTGGTATTTGGGTCTTAGAAGTCTTACTGTCTGTAAATACTGATCCTAATACTCATGGGAGTATATATAGCTTTAACATGCTAAATAAATATTCAAAACAGCTTTAGTAATCGCCCTTTTTTTTCTTACAGGAGAACAAGAACTGTTTTTGATGCAACACTGAAGATTCACCGTGAGGTACAAAAAAGAGACCTTGAGGTTGGTCGAAATTTGGGAAACTGGGTTCTCAGGTGGCTTGACAAGATGAAACCAGCAGCTCAGATACGAGCAGTGGGTCCTGCTCGTATCCAATCTGCTAGTAGCACAACAAGAATGCCAACCAGACAGTTGCTTGAGGCATATCGCCAGAAAACTTTGGGGGGGTTTCGGTATCGAGAAACTGGTAGGCGTTTGGTTACCTCTTCTAGGAACCTTTGGCATACAACATACCCAACGGTTGCAAAGTTGTTGAGGCGTCAGAATCCTTTGGCAAGTAATATACAATATAGACAATTGGTATCAAACGTTGACAGTTATAAGTTGGGATATGGGATTAATGGAGTTATCCGCGATGATATAATGCAATACTTGAGTCATGCTTAATGTTTGGTTTCACAGATTTTAGTTAATTTGTGTTTACGGATGGTAAATCACCATAAGTGCGTCAATGGACGTGTTTTTGTTAGGTCTTTTAGATGACTGATTGTACCTTATATGATGTAAGCATATGATGCAAAGGTTTAGATGGCCCTTTCAAACTATTATAACGCTGATGTTTTGCTGAAATAAAACGTTTTTCACTTGCTTTGTTTTTTATTGTTGGTCTACGACCATTGTTCGTTCGTGAAGCGATACCGATGCAACGAGACATGAATGACTCGTTTCAGAATGTGTTTACAATTTCCAAGCACTAAAATTTACACCAATCAAACTACTGAAATTGACAAAAATGACTTGTCAAAGAAAGAGATTTACCACATTATGGAAAGTACATAAGATTAGTGTATTCATGGTAAACATAATAATGTTATTTTTTTACAAGTTTAAAACGAGTAATAAATTTAGAAAATCTTAAATGAAATGATATTTTTTTCAATAGGCAATATTTTTTCCATAATAGAAACAAATATGTAACGTAAACATAAGCCTAATAAATCTACATAACCACCACAACGTAGGGTTTGATTACAGTTTCTGGAAGACAAAAAAATATGGCTATGCAAACAGGATTTGGTTTATCAAAGATCTTCATTCTAATGGGAGCAGGTTTTTTCTTATTCCAACAATTATTATACTTTCTAATGACGAAATCGATTGTATCGTGCACCTTTAATCAGTCGATTGCGTATTCTGGTGAGAACAACTATATTTGGTTAAACCATGAAAACTTGTTTTTTATGTTATGCGAGTGTGACGAAAGCAGAAGTGAATTGCCAGTGTTTCATTTTTACCGTGGATCATGCCATCTGACGGCTTATACTTGTTTTCACGGCTCTTAGAGCATTTCCAATGCTTTGAACTTTACCAAGTGCGTAGCAGTACCACATCAGATATTTATTGATCACTATCGTTATAAACTCACAAAGTCTATAAATTTTGATGTGTTATTCCACTGAAATCTGTCTGGTTCAATTCATTACAGAGATTAACTGATGACTCTATAAAATTTATTTAGATTCTCATATATGCCAATCCATTGAACTCCATTGTGGATGTTCTTATTCAGTAAACTTTCACTTGCATTGCGTGGTATATGCAATGAGAGGTAAATGCTATGGATGCCACCTTACCATAAACGTGACACTGAAGACTGAAATGAAAATGAGTTGTTCGTATATGAACCTAACTAGCATGGTCTTTATGAAGTTCCATAAACTTGTTACCAATTTTGGAATGGTTGTAAGACTGTAAGCAATGCTGCGAACTGATGAAAATATAATTGTATGTGTGTGTTTTGTTTGCAGGGTTCACTGGTGCAATTCTGCTTAAAAATGGCACGCTAGCTGAGATTTTGGTATAAATAAGTTATTTCTACATTATTTGGCACGCTTATGTAAATATATGATGTTTCTAAGGATTTCATAAATAAGTTATTTCTACATTATTTGGCACACTTATGTAAATATATGATGTCAAGTGATATTGATGGGCTTCAAATATTGGGCAGTCATTAGTGAAAGAATACGTAGGAAAGCGACGCAATGGAGCTGATGATGAATGTGCCGATGCAATTACTAACCAAGTAAGTATACTTCATTCGGCAGTTGTTTATGTAGATGCTCTTTTATTAAGATATGTGTGTTTTCAAAATGCTAACATAAATAAAGAAAACAGGTTCGCCGGTTAGCAATGGAAGTTCGACAATTGGCATCACCACGCCCGATCACTGTTGTAAATGAAAGTTCTAGCGGTATGTTATTTATACATACTTTTCTAGTCATTTTATGTATATAAAGTTCTTAAATTGTATATACTACTCATGTCTAATATTATTCCTTTATGCAGTCAGTATAACATCCCTAGTGGGACCAGTGGTTGCGTTGGGTGCAGCGGGTTATGGATACATGTGGTGGAAGGTATGATCGATTTGAGCTTTTGTTGACTTTAATCATGCACATTGTATGAACTTTCAAATTTGATACTTTTTTCAAATTGTGTTTTAGCGTCTTACGTTCTCAGACCTCATGTATGTGACAAGGCATAATATGGCAAATGCGGTTTCAAATTTGACAAATAGTCTTGAACAAGTAACAGATGCCATCGCTGTAAGTTCGTACTTAAATCTCAGAGTACCTTTATTTATATATATCAGATCAGTTATATCTATGCTTATTTTCATTTTTTAATATTTTTCATTGTTGTTTTCGTTGATCAGGCAGCAAAGAGGCATTTAATTCAGAGGATTGAGATTTTGGATGGGAGAATGGATAAACAAGTTGAGATATCGAAGTTAAATCTAGAGCAGGTATATTTGGCCACAAATAGAGGTTTAAACTTTAAAGTAAGTATAATGTATTTTTTAAACTTGTGAAACAGTTGAGTGAAGTTCGTGATAAGCTTAGCTATGTGAGCAATGAAGTGGAATTACTATGCAATGGACTATCTCGGATGGTGAGCTTTCTTTTGTTGTTTACATATTGTTTCTGAGATATCCCGTTGTTATGTTAATTTTTCTTATACTTTGCGCTGCAGGATGGAAGGATAGTGACTATTGATGAAAGAATGGTAAGCCAACTACTGTATTTTTTAAAATCGGAAAAAAAATAAAATAAAATAAACAACATTCATGCAATTTTTTTATAAAATTATATTTGAGGATAAAGTTAATCTGTTCTTTTGCAAACAGAATTTAACTAATGCTGGTGTGTGGTACCTGTGCAACAAGGATAATGAAAATACTATCTCTAGCAGGACACAGGTTGTACCTCAATTCGCACTTTTTTGTTTGTGTATGATGTTGAAAACAGCTTCGTATAATTTGACTTCACTAATGTTTCTTAGTATTTTAAATATTTCTGATGCTAGTTTATGCTGTAATTCGATATAGAAACAATTTAACCTTATGTTCTGACAAAAAATATATAAAAACTTCGTTTCTACGAGATTTTATATTGATATCTTCTTACATTCTACAGGGTAACAGGCAAGTTTCTAGCTTATTAGATCCAAAATATTCTAATGAGTTGTTAACAAATGGTGTCATAGAAGATCGCATGTTTAAGTCAGATATGAACACGAGAATGCTAAACAGGTATTAACTAACAACAATTACCATATTCATGTAGCTCCTAACGTATTCATTTCCATTTTACATATGTGGCAAATTCTTCCTTCTATTTATGACTCGGTTGATTTGAGTCATTTTTCATCTCAAACAAGTCAAATGGGTCAAATAAAATAGTTACCTAAACTGAGAATGGGTTAAACGTTTTGCAAAGTCTATTTTTAATGAACACAACCTTCTACATCGTCATATTATTTTACTTTGTTATTATTTTGGTGTGAAACAGGTTAACTGCGGCCAGGTTCAATGTTTGAAAGGTTTGGGCAATATAATATGGTTATCTACGCTAAAAGATAACGGAACTGGAACAAAGTGAGACCCTTAATGATAGAATATATTGCCTTATAGCAAATCGTAAAGATTATGATTATTTGTACATGTTTACATTAGTAGTTTTTGGATCGTTTATCATTGAACCAAGTTTGGTTCCTTGGAGTCTTTATTTATTCATAATGTGTACATTCAAAAACCATTATTTCAAACCAGACGTAACACCCTATGTTTCTACATTTGTTAATAAGGAAACAAACCCATTTTCTTCGCGATGGTTAGTGTCTAGACGGTTTGTTCATGTTCAAAGAACCGTTCCATAATGACTGGGTTGGATTCCTAAACAATGGTATTTCATCTTTCGCGTCTTCTTCCTCGTCTACATCCATAACAACTTTCGAAGGACACATTCCATTAAAATACATCCCTCTAAATTCATTCCCTTCGGTTTTCATTATCTCTTTAGTATCATGTTCTTCATTTCCAGCATTTAAATTCTTTTCAACAAGTTCCTTAAACATGGATGATCTAAGGAGGAGACTTAATGCAGAAGGCGAAGGTGATGAGTCGTGATTGCTATCAGAATCGGTCATTAGCATCTTTGTGTCCATAAGTTCTTTGTTTCGGGAATTAAGTCCTAATGGTAATGAACTTGAACCGAAAGTAAATTGAGGCTCCTCAATTATTGGATTAAGGTTGTTGTTGGTAGTGCTTTGTGGCAGTGGTTGGTCTTGGGATTGAGTGGGGCCGCCTCCCGTAACAGAGTTAGGACCCGTTCTTAGCCATCTTATGTATGTGCTCAAGTCGAAATTTGTTACTGCATTTATTCCTCTGTATTCTATTGCTGCAATATCATAAGCATGAGCAGCTTCCTCCTGAGTACCTAAAAATGGTAAAGTTATCGAACCATTATGTCATGTTTCGATAATGTAAAAGGTAAACGGGAACTCACTATATGTGCCAAGGTAGAGATACTTGTTGCCAAACACCCTTCCTATCCTTGCTTCCCATCTACCATTGTGATGATGCCTGAGGTTAAATTAGTAATAAGTTGAATAATAACTCGATAATATTGAAAACACAACAAAATTAAAAGCAAAATGTATATAGGAAATATATTTGGAGTGACCTTGCAACCCCTCGATATTTCGATACACCTCTTGAGAAACCGCTGCTTCTCCTATGACCGAAGGGTAGGTTTAGTCAATTTGCACTCTCAACAACACACACATTAGACACATATGTATATATATATGTATGATTTTTCAAAACGTTACCTTCTTAAGGTAGCCAAGTACTCCTCTTTGGTCGTATTTTCCATTATTTCTAATTCTTTCTCATAATCAGTCACCTGGAGCAGATAAGTGAACTTGAAATTCATACTTTATGCCAATTAATGTACAATTCCAATAATATTTTTTACAATCATGTTTACAGTACCGGGAAATTTGTGAAAGTTGATGTCCCCCAATACTTTATCGCAGCCAAATCATATGCTCTTGCTGCTGCCTCTTCCTCATCATATGCCCCTAAAAGATTAAGCAAATTCGACATGGTCGTGTCTTATTTTCCAGAAGCTAAATGTATGATGACAACATATATATGTGACATACATAAAACCAAAAAGTACAATATCATGTTGATTTATATTACCAAGATAAACTGCTTCGTCCAAGAGTTGTCCCATGGTGCATAATACATGGAGTTTAGAAACCGGGTTAGCAATCATATACCAAGGGAATACTAGTAACATACATGACTCGAGTGCTCAAGAACATATCTAACCTTGCTTTCCTTTCTTCTTTTGTGTTGCGTTCCACGACCCTTTGTCCCATAAGTGAGCCTCGTATCTTCCTGTCCACCGATGCCTGAAACTCAATACAAACACGAAATCTATGCATTAGGAAAAGCTTTTCTGAACTCTAAATATTGCATCAGAAAATTCAAAACTGTCCCCTTGTTGCTACATAAGTTTCTTAATACGTTAATAACTTTTTCGCACCTACTGACTCCTCGAAACTTTGAGCTTCTTTTCACTGTTGTCGGAGTGGTAGGGGTGGTGGGAGTTGTGGTCGTCACAATATTACTTGCTTGATCAACAAGTGGCGGCATTGATGTCTGAAGCTGGTTTTCATCACTACTTATCTTCTGCTCATTCAACGCTAGCATAGATGGACACCTTCGCCGTCTTTTAACAATCGAACTTGAAGCATCACTTACCGTGCTAAATGAGTTACGCCTTCTTAGACTTGCTTCAGATTTTTCAGAGATCAAATCCATACAACCATATACGAGAACCTCGATTGAGGTTCTATCGAAGTTTTGATATATCAGAGAGAAGAAAGAAATGCAAAATCAAACTTTTAAATATAGGATTGAGATTTTTGGCACATAGTTCATTTTGGAATTAAACACAAACTAAATGTAACAAAAAGACATAAATGAACGATTATTTCAAGTCCACAGGCAGCATAAAACAAAATCACACAGTATTATACACAATTATAATTCCTGAGTTGACAAGATCTTGTTTTATAATACCAAAGTTTTCACTTTGTTCATCCTATATTAAATGGTTTATATATGAGAGATAATTTGCACGCGTGATGTTTTGAATTGCACAATCTAATACAGTTAAAACAGAATGTATACATAGTACAACTGTTTAGTGTATAGATTAGAGTCTCAATTAAACAATTGAGTGTGCAAATCATTTCCCTCTGTATATAGTTTTGCTAGAACCCCACAACCAAATTTAATCTGATTAAGTTAATATAGACATATATTAGTTACAATTTACTCCAATTACTGGCAATTGCTCAGTATAATCTTATTAAGTCCGAATCATCATATTGTTCAACTATATATGTTAACAAAATAAAATGGTGTCAGCTCGGCATACGCCAAAATCCTCCTTACAGGTGGATTACTTTCGATCATGACACGAGTGCATAGATACAAGAAAAGCAGTTTATTATTGATGCATTATCAAGGAGCAGCGAAAGAATCAAACAACCAATACGGCTGGATAAAATCGACAATCCCTAGTGTTTAAAAATACAAAATCTTGAAGGATGAATCAGATATAACATTTGTGTTTTATGAAAATGTTACAAAATCGAACATGCTTTTAATAGGATTTAACGTCAAAAGAGTTTGTTTGTAGCTGCATGCATGGTAGTTTTGAGTTTGTATTATAATTCGATGGAAATAACAAGGGGAGGAAGTAGATTCTATTATGTTTTGAAGATAAAATTATGTAAGACTATGTGTAAAAAATATTCGAGGTAGGTTAATTAGTTAACACCTTTTCGTATATTAGTTTTTCTTAAATATTTAAACATCATAAGCACTTTAATAACGATAAAAAAAGTTGGAAACTCACAGTGCTGGTCCTGAGCTTTCTGATGTTCGGGGAGAGATGGTCGAAACATGCACCTAATATATGTTATAAACAGGGGAGGCCCGGAGGGGGTGCAAACCCGATTCCCGCACATGGCACGTTTTCGAATGGAGCACAAATTTTTGGAAATTTTTTAATATATATTATATATATAATGTAAAAGTGTTATAACATTAGTTATCATTTATAATTAATTGTTATAACATTAGTTATGGATATAATTAATTGTTATAACATTAGTTATCTACTATGGTATGTATTTATTAGTATTATTTTTTTTTAGAACGGCATCACACTTGAAATCCGACCCCCGAGTTAAACCATCCAAACGGGCAGGCTCCGGGACCCGAACCACTAGGAGAGACCCGCGAAGGGAAACCCCTAGAACTCACGGCTTCGCACTAAGAGGAAAATCTGGATTTTTGCCACTTGCGAGACTTGAACCCGGGTAAAACCCCTCCCCAAGCTCCAGAAGGAACTCAGGTGGCCAACTGAGCTAAGTCAGTTGGTTACTATGGTATGTATTTTTAATACTATGATTTTGTATGAATATAATTACTTGTTATAACATTAGTTATCATTTATAAAAAAAGAAAATTTGTTAGGAGTTAGGAGCATTTTTTTCTTGGCTCGCACTGGGTACTCAAATCCTCAGGGCCGCCACTGGTTATAAACATGCAACACATTGTTTTTTTGAGTTTACACCTTAAAATAAAAACGCTTTTAGCAACTAAATACATGTGTATTATAACTTAAAAAGACGGTATAAAACAAATATGAATTAATCCTTACCTTTGTAAAAGAAAAAAAAAAAGAAAAAAAAAAAACACTTTCCAAGTAAAACACAGAACAACCACAAGAATTTAACGAAGTACCCAACCACAAAGTGTATATATATGTACTCGAAAGAAAATGTATAGCAATGATAAGAAAGAACAACATATGATTTCACACAGCTAATGTGTTTTTTGTGATTAATAAATGAAAGCAGTAACTTTATATATGCTTGTGAAATGAGAAGAAGCAGGTAAAAATAAAGAAAACTTAATTGCCATGAGTCTTCTAATAATACTTAGTTGGGTAAAAGTAAAAATGTAAAACTTGCTAACAAATTTTTTAAAAGTCATGTACTTCCTCCGTCCCAATTTATTTGTTCACTTTTAACTTTTGAAGTCTTTCTTTCTCAACTTTAACCTTAAATTGTGTAGTTTGTGTTATATAATATTTGATGCAAGTTATACCCAATGAAAATACAATTAAAACTCAATCAATTCATATATTTTGCATCAAGTATTATACTACAAAAAAAAGAATATTTGAAGTCAAAATTGTAAAAGAAAGACTTCAAAAGTCAAAAGTGGACAAATAAATTGGGACGGAGAAAGTAAAATAAATTGACAATTAAACACTTGGTCAACAAATCCCACGTGTGTTGGTAACTTGGTATACAAACTTTACACTATTCATCTTCTTCTTCCTCTAATTTTTCATTCCTATTCCTTCTACTTGCATTTTAATATCTTCTTCAAGATCGAATACCAACATACTTCTACTATCTTTCTTGTTCATATTGTGCCCTTCTTCAAGATATGTGAAGCACAACAAAAAATAAACATTTTTTTTCTCACTCTTTTACGCATTGAACCTCACACGCAATGATGCCCCCTATTTGTTTGACGCCCTGAGCCGTCGTCCGCCTCGCCTGATGCTAAGGCCGGCCATGGAAACTGATATTCATTGATGGAAAACATAAAATGCTTGTTACATAATTTATTAACTAATCTATTAAATTGCAACTTAAAAAAAAAAAAAATAATAATAATAAAAAAAAGAGGAAGCTTGTCCAAAATTTTACTGATCGATAATTGCTAACTGATATTTTTCTTATGAATGTTTTTGTAAAGAAATACGATATCAAAGATAACAACGCCAAATCTGCACTTAACCAACCACCCTACGTGCTTTATTACTAAAAACTATATTCGAATGATTGTCATCAAAAGAGTGCAATCTACGTACATACAAAAGAGTATGATTGTCCAAAATGGATGCAATCAATGAATACATAATCAAACATATACAGTGGCGGATCCAGATATTTTAAATATGTGTGGCACAAATTTCTTTTTTACCCTAACTTAACTAAGTTACATCGACCGGATTACAACAAATTATATGTTTGGTCCCTACAAACTAGCTCAACAATCTCAACAATAGGCGTCATTAAAAAAAAAATATCTCTAATTCGTGTAGGGCTCGCCAAATTGAGTTTTGCTACTTCGGTTTACATTTTTGTGAATTGAATCCCATTGAAACAGACCACACAAATGACTGATAATTAACCATTGTGCTAAATTAGTTTGCTTGTTTTTCCAAATTAACTGGGCTTGTTATTTTAGTTGGGCTTTATAGTTTATATTAGTGAACAATTCTTTTCAGCATAACAAACAAAAAAAAAAAAAATGCAATACAGTTTAAAAAAAAAAAAAAAAAAAAAATTACACTTAACATATCCAATCTATATGTAGCACATGCCACATGTAGCCAAAGGCTACATCCGTCCATGAACATATAATATACCTCACTACAACACTCAAACCTAACAATGATCAATATGATTGATAACATCAAATAAGAACATGTTTTTAGTATCAATATCCCACGATTATTGCTCATTTTTAGTATGTTTTTATGATACTAGCATGGTACCCATACAAAGAAGCTTGTTTTGAAGGCAAATGTTGTTTAACGAATGTTGCTCGGAGACGAATTGAATTGAATCTAAGTTTTGCCTTTTGAATGAGTAAGATTAAAACGCTATCAGATCGAAAACATGTGCTTGATTTTGCTTATTAGAAGAATTAATAGAAATAAATAAATAAATAAATAAATAATCAAATAAACAAATTTGTAAGGCTAGTGTAAACAATCACAAAAGTTGTATATGTATTATATGTATTTGGTTGTGCAATAAATATTGTATAGAGTTTGGATCAAATAGAAAGTCATTTAGGATAAAAAGGATAGAAAGTTTATGTGTCAATAATATTTTATTGAAAATTTGACAATTGTGTGTCAATTATAAGATTTTTTTTGCAAGTTTGTCAATATATTTAGCTAAAAAATCCGTGAGTGTGTTAATAAAACGTCAATTGTGTGTCAATTACAAGACTTTATGTGCAAGTGTGTCAATATATTTAGTTATGTGTCAAGCGTGTCATTAATACCCTAATTTAATATCATTAATACCCTATTTTAATCTAATGATCCAATGGCTAAAAACTCTTCCTATACTTTTTACCATTAGTGACTTTTCACAATAACCATACTCATATTGTATATGTATATGTATTTGGTTGTGCAATAAATGAACAAATTAAAGTCCATTGTAGTCGCGCGGTTGACATATTTTTCTTTCACTCAGGAGACACGGGTTTGAATCTGGCTAGTACATGTTTTTTAAATCTTACACAATTTCACAATTAGCAAGTGTGTAATCTAAAATTTTTAAGCCTTTCATAAATAGAATGTCCCAAATGCTTTATATAGTAGTATAGATTTGGTACTGATTTGTTATAAATTCACATTATAGTACAAATCTGTAACTATGGAGCAATTATCGCGGAAAAGACCAGAAAAGAGCGGAAAGAAGCTAAAATGAAGAGAATTTGCATTAGATGTATGCAAGAATAAGCATCCATATGTATACGCCGTATACATAATAAGACCTGGTGGTTTTATTCAAGACTTGAAGAGTGTACGGTGTATAAGCATCCAAATGTATACGTATACGTTGAAAAAATGAAACCGAAAGTTGAAATCAAGTTTGTGTGATGTCTCTAATAAGTGTTGTAGTATTTTAGCCATAATTTCTTCATATCCTTTTAGATGATTCAAGTTTCCATTGAAAGAGATAAGAGATATCTACAACTTACAAGTTAAGGACACACATAAACGACAAAAAATATTCTTAACCTCACTCAAGCCCAATAAAAGTTTATAAATTTGATCTATTTCATTATTTATTTATACTACAATAAGTATATATTATAATATAATAATAAAATCAGTCGGTCCAGTTATTATAGTTCGCTTTTTTACCAAAACTAAAACCAAACGAAATATTCGGTTTTTGAATACAAATCGAACCATTGATTTTTAGTTTTAGTCTGTTGTATAGGTTTTTTCTGGTTTTCAGTTTTTTCGCTTACCATTGCTTACCATTATCAAGCATTAGATGTCTCGATAAACAAAAACATACTACTAACTTACTAACGCGTAAAACCCCAAGCAATGTGTAGGGGACAAAATAACATTTTCCAAAATTTCGAAGAGTCGATATACTAGTAGACACTTTAATGACCAAAAGTCTGCAAATTAAGCAAGTTGATAAAGTAAAAATTAAGGTTATACGGAGTATCAGATGATATTGAGTTTATCACATGGGTCATTCAGTTACAAACCAAACTCCCAAACTTGAAATACTTTATAAGCAACCCTTAACATGATGACCTTTGGTCCAGATTATAATCGCCCTTAGTTTACATTTACATAAAAGAGAAAAAAAAGTTCACGTGCATAAAAGAGAACTAGTTATGCATCTATCAAATTCATAATTTAAGGTTCAAATAAACACGGTTATACGAATCTGCTTCCTTTTCTTTTTGTATGTTTTGTTTCTTTTAACAAACTAATATGGAGATCTAAACATTCTTTAGTTCTCTTTTTAGCCTTTTCTTTACTTTTCTTGTTTTAGCAAGTGTAAAGCATATGGCATTCCGCATTCCTCAGGAAATAACATGGAGCTCTTTCTTACACCTTTCGCAAAAATATACTCATCCTTTTCTTGCTCTTTATAAAGTGCTCCATTGCAATTACCAAAGATCAAGTCATTTCCTTTTAACAAAGTTAAAGTTTCTATCTCTCTATTGCAACAAAAGAAACAAAAGAACAACTAGGACTTTATATAAACCTTTGTTGGTCAAGTATTTTAAGCAGTTGATAAAGCAGCTGGCTTAGTCTCATTGTCTAAATACTTGATACAACAACAGTACCCAATCCCGGCGGAGTGGGGTATGGGGGTTATAAATACTTGATAATTAGACATAATACCAGGTGAGGTTCCAATATTCGACAAAGTATAACAATGACTTTGGACATGAGGACATCTAAACTTCGATCGTGGTAATCATGTGATCGAATAGGCCACTCCCATTAGAAGAAAATTTTGCTTGTTTATATATACGAGGGGAGGTTTTATATAAAATCTATGGATTAGTGAGGACTTATATCACAGTATCTAAAACGAAAATGATAATGAATGGGGACAACATTTTCTTGCATTAATAATATATGCATAATCAATCAAGATGTAATGTACGTAACAAAATGATGATCACAAATAATTTGATAGCTAGGAATTGAAGGAGCTTTTCAAAACCTCTTCCCTTTTGTTTCCTTGTGTCTTTAGTTCTCCCTTTCCCTTTTCTTTTCCTTTTATGATTTTCTAGTGGGGGCCTTATAAATCTTTTTCACCAGCATCCATTCAAACACATAATGATAATGAAATGAATAGTACAATCACTATGTAATACATCATCATCATATCATATATCACCAACATGCATAATGTCACTGTGGTCTTCCCAAAGTGAATTCTAGATTGGGTTTCATGGTGTAAGGTTTTGATGAGTTCACTTCTGATAATCTCTCATAGTTTACACCCTTTGAATTCATTTCCTTCTGAAAGATATTCAAAACATCAAATTAAAACGTATGAAGAAAGTTTGTCTACGTATGGTAAGTAAAGAAAAAATGTACATCTTACTCGTAAAATCCTCTTCAGATTCGAGGTTGTTTAAATTAAATGAAGATTTCAGTCATGTGATAAAAATTTGGATCAAGATTTAGGTTATGTACAAGCAAATATATATTAGTTCTGCTTATATTAACCGCGTACATAAGTTGTGTACATGGAAAAATCTTCCATGCTATCCACATCCAGCATACTACGAGTATCAATATAGCTTTTTGGTAACTTTTTGCGATAACTATTATAGCAATTTCCACCCCTTGAATCGATAAATAGCAAAACATTTGTGACAACTATAAGTTTACAGTTTTAAGATTTATGGTTAAACTATCTCTATAATGCCGATTAATTCTCAAATAGTTTAATACTTAATCTGAAATAAGATGCATGACTCAATGAGGTCTCTTAGAGCTGAGACACTCTACCAATGTGTTGTGCTCATACGTCAGTCTACATAAGTGTATATACACATCTTTATATTAAAATTTACTCCGTATCATTTTAGTGCCACTTTAGTGCTTTGAAGTCTATTGAAAAAAGTGTGTTCTTTTCTTTGCTTTTAGCCTTAATGCTTTTATCTTACAAAAGGAATAATTTAGGCTTAGATATATCGGAATGACTTGACTAGTCTTCTAAAAGCCTTCATCTTTTCTTATCTTTTTTCCCACTTAAGATATTATTCTTGCTAATTAAATAAAGCTATAACATTATAGAATGCTATCAAAAGTGGCGTAAAGAGATTTATCTAAACTTAGGGCTGTTTGGGATTTTATGTTAGGACTGTTTATGTGTTTATTCTTGTTGAAAGAAGTTTTTTTGAATATAGAAATTGAACCCAATTACTCAAGTGAACTATTTGGATATGTACGTATAAACCATCTCATACACTCTTATAACGTTTATGTTTATCGGTTGTATTAAAGCACTATAAGCAATCCAAATATTCCCATAGGAAAAGATAAATGAAATTGAATTCAAGTATATATAGCATCATGCACATAAAAAAATCTACCTTAAGAGATGGTATATTTACTTGAGAATCTTTATGTTTGCCATGCAGCCAAGCTTGCCTACTGCAAAAAAACAGTATATTGAGAAGGGAATATTTCCAATCAGTGGGAAGCCCATGCAGAAGGAAGGAAAGAATAGAAAAAGCAAACTCATATAAAGAAAGCTACATCTCATTCTCTTAAGATAAAGTTATAATCATCCCATGTGCTATGCAATTACCCATGACATAGAAGATGAAAGAGGGGTAAAAATGATGAAAAAGTGAAGAAAAAATAAAAAAACCATAGTAGACACATAAAAACAGAACAAAAGTACTTAGAAGTATCAAAGATAGCAAACTTGGCACCAAAAAGCTTCTCACATAATGGGTCCTTCATCTAAAGTTCTTAGCTTTGACACCAAGTTTTACAAGTTGTGGATCCCACTTGGAATGAACTTGTGAAGCCCGTGTAATCAGTTAAAAAGAGATTTATCTATCTTTGGCTTAGTTTTATCAAAAGTGGTTATTGAGAAATTCTTCCTATATCAAGTAATGTTGAAATGAGTGGTCTACGTTCAAAAAAACAAACGAGTGGTCTAAAAATAGCATATAAGCTAATAACTTTAGTCTTTTCGTGATTAAAATGTCACGTGTATGTTTCAACGATCGACCAAGAAATCATCTCTTATGCTAAAGCCTAATTTCCACGCATGATGTGTAAATCGAAGGACAATAATGCCGCTGAGATCTATAGAATTTCTAAAATGAAAAAATGTGACACGTTTATGCAGTACAAAGATAACGGGAAATAAATGTTTTAAGATCCTTCAACGGATATGTACAAACAAACAATTATAGAGCATGTTACTCATTGTCATGAATGTGCATTTTTGCCAAGATTTTGAGCATACAAGATATCAAAAGAGATGAAATGACATTATGAGTCTACAACTTTATGTTCAATTTAAGTGTTCTATTCGCTAATTGTCTAGTAATTTAACTAATAGATAAGTTACTAATGCCGTTCGAAAAAGAAAAAGAAAAGAAAATAAGATGCTAATGTATAATTACATAAAATAGTTAAACTACTAACCTTGAAGAATTGCTACAAAGTCCATATGGATAGTCTTTCTCATGATGAACCTTAGACCTTCCTCCATGTTCAACCAATGAGTCTGTCCTCTTTAAGTTTCGAATGTCAAGCAATATATCATCCAAAACATCTCCCTGTGATCCATTTTCTAGACCTTCTGATTGCCCTAATTTCACGTTAAACATCATCTTATCGAATTTAGTATACACTGAAACTCCTAGTTGGTTATACACTTCAGTAAAAACTTGAAACATAAGACAAAGAAAGGGATTAACCCGAAGAACTTGGTGCTCTGTCAGTAGTTTTAATGGTTCTATACATCTGCGAAAAAAGTAAAGAAATAATTATCACTTAAAACATTTTCATTATACCATTTACCATTTCCTTCGTAATTTCTCGCCATGTCAAGCACATAAGATAAACACATGGAAGGAACAACCCTAACTTGAAGTATCCACTAATGTATTTATCAAAGTACATCATAATTAACATGTCCATCATAAGGTTTAAGTCAATTGTAATTAAATTAATTCTTAAGTTGTTATGAGTCCTAACATTGTAAGTTACTCAGCATTTTTAAAAATTTAGGCTGAGTACAAAGCAGAAATGACCACATATGTGTTTGACCATGCATAGAAACTGCATTACTTGTGCATGCCCATATAGGTGAAAGTCATCTGGCTAATTTACTTAACCATGGTTAACTACAGTAATGAAATCACATGTGATGCTAGACATACATATGCACACCTACACATATCATTGATGAATGATGGCGTTTTCTGTACTTTTTGATATCTTAAAGTAAAAGAGAATATCTATTATAATATTTATGTTTCTACCAATAATGTTATAAAGAAAACAAACACACAATTTGACACATGTATAATCTTGTCTTAGCTATGTGTTTTCAATTCCTCAGTGTTTGTTGTCTTGTATTGTACAAAGATACAATAGTATGTATATATATATACTCACCGTTTGCTTCAAAATAATACTAGCAAATTAAGAATAGAAAGTATTGGTGTTAAGAAAACTCATACTCAGTTTCAGATTAAAAATAGAAAGTATTGGTGTTAAGAAAGAAAATGAAATGCAAAAGAAAATATATTTTTACGAAAACACTAAAGGGCTTGTGTCCTAATGGTACCCTTGTTGTGTGAGAAGCTCCCCAACCAAATGATTGTGGGTTTTAGTCATGCTTAGGATATGTGAAATAGTTTGTGATTGTATATTGTGAGATAGTTAGTTGCCGTTCTAAAAAAAATATAGTTTTACGAAAACATAGGATACCATGATTAAAAGAGAAAAATATAACGTTATAGGAAATAGTTAGATTGGGAATTTATAGCTATAGAGAAGCTTCAGGTCTAGTAGTATTAGGGGGAGAAAAACAGGTGCTAAGAAATAGAAATGTTACCTTTGTCAGCTAAACAAGCATTGGAATTTGCAAATAATTTAAGTATGTAATAAAGTTGCCCGGAATAAGTGACTTCATCATATCCTAACTCACTCATAAACCCCTTGAAATTGATTATTGTTGTTGTTGTTGTTGTTGCTGTTGTTGTTGTTGCTGCTGTTGTTGTTGTTTTTGCTGTTGTTGTATGTAATGAAGTAAAATTTTCTTAATATTGCAGAGTTCTTATCCTTCTTCTTATTTACAAGTCGAAAACAATATTTATCTTTTCATGAATAAAATTAATTACAGATCATGACTAATTAAGATGTTGAAGTAATTAGAGGCTTAGAACAATGAGAAGATTGGTTTACCTGCAAGTGAGATTTAACATGTGCTAAAGTGAGATCCTTCACATCCATTAGCTCAAGAACTGACTTGGGTGTTGCTCCTAAACTCATTACGACAATATGATATCTCATCAATCAATGAAATGAAAAACAAAAATTTTGATAGTAGACCAGTTTATAAGAATACTAAGATATTGGAACATACTTTCATGGCCTCCTAAGACCTCAACAGCATGGACAAACCGAGCATGAAGGGTTGTAGTCCACCGCATCCTTGGAGCTCGCATGCTTCGCTTAGTTGAAAACCTCGAAGACAAGAATCTTGTTTGTGCAACATTATGGGCATGAACTATAGAACAAGAATCAAGTAAAGACTGATGTTTATTATGAGAGTTAATGTCATGATAATTATCAAAAACAGGAACACCTATTATAGGTTTTAAGAACCCTAAGTCTGATTTTAATCCATGGTTATGGTTTGAGTTGGTGATATTGGTTAGGTCTAGATTTATGGAATGTGTTAGGTGGGGTGAGTTTAACCCGAAAGAGTGTTCGGGTTCGTGTTCGGGTTCATGTTTAGTTATTGATGTGATAGTATGGTGGTATTGTGTGTTCATGGCTGTTTTCAAGAAATGCCCTAAATTTAGATCATGATGATCTTGATCACTTGGTGTTGATGTTGTCCATGTTTTTGAAGTAGGTTTGGTGTTGGGTAAGCTGATTTGGAGAGATAGATCTGGTTGTGCTTGAAAAAGCTCCATTACTAGCTAGATACACTTGCAAATGAGCAAATCTCTCTTTTCACACAGACTTTTTCTCTCACTCTCTTTGTTTTAGGTTATGAAATGAAGATTGGATATATGTGTTTTATATATGAAAGAAGAAAAATTGGAGAATATAAGTAGATGAATGATGGGCTTGTATAATTGTATGAAAGTTGTGATATCCTAGGACGAGTATGGATCTAGTGAGAAGAATTATTGAAATGAGAAGAGTGAGAAACAATTGTGGCCATGTATTTTAAATAAGGAAGGAGAAATAATAGGGAGATGCATCTATTTTTGTGAGTGCATCTAATATTTGTGGTTGTGGTTTCTTCTCATTCTTCTCATCTTAGTTATATTTCTCATTTGATCCTAACTCATGGACTATATATGAAGATGGACGTATAAAGTTTTATAAATTTGGTAAGTGATCATGGGATTGAATTTTTTTGAAGATGACACTCCGAGATGCATTCTTTTTATATGGACGTGTTGCTAAGGAAAAGACGAAAGGGGAGAAAAAAAGATAAAAAGGATAATAAACAAGTGGAGTAATCATTTCTCTATCCTTATTATCTTTTGAGAAAATCATCAAAAGAGACAACTACATTTCATTTACGCTAAATGATGCAACCAGGGGAACCAGAACCAAATATGACTGGACGCACAAAGTTTTTGAAACTGTACTATAGAAACACATTTTGATAGACCGGGTACATTTAAGATGCATTTAGGAGAAACTGATATTTTTTTCAAAAATAAACATTACATCGAAAAAATCCATAGGAGTCTCGGACACCCGTGGGAACCTCTGGTTCCGTCCCTGGGTGCAACAGCTTTGAAAAGATTTTTTTTTTTTTTTTTTTTTTTTTTTCTTTTTTTCTTTTTTTCTTTTTTTAACGTTCAAAATTTTCATTAAATAGTTAGAGATGAAAATATATAACGTGGTTGAAACCCTGTCGCTATTTATAATGGCGGATTGACAGATTTACGTTTGCTTAAAGTGACGGGCTCATATTAATATTCTACTAACAACATTGAAAGAAGAACTAAAAGTAATTATGTAATTGTTTTTCGAAACTAATTATCAAACTTTTCCGAAACTAATTATTAACTGCAACTATTAAACTTTTTACTTTTAAGTGATACATAGCCTATAAAGCATTATTCGAAAAGAAACCAAACTAAAGTAGGAATGAATTCCAAAGCAAAATTAGGTATATGATTCAAACCATGTTATTGTTGTTGTGCAAGCTTTGCATACATAAAAAGTGAAAAGTTGGCATCCTCAGTATGCACAAATATTTCTAAGAAACTTGACTAAACAACACGAGTATAAATCTATCTTTTCCTTTCACCAATCAAAGCAACATAAGATCATTTGAAATGATATATGCAAGTGAATTAGCTTTAGCTTTCCAATTTTAAATTGTTCAAATAGAGCATAGTATCCATTTCAAATACTTGAAAAGACGAAACAAAGCTTAGGAAACATATTGGATCTTTCCTCAATGACTTTGGTAAGGAATACCTCACTTTTAACTTTTTAGTGGCCTACAAATCTTTGGGAACAAAGTGAGTGAAAGATAATTACATATACCCTAATGACATATTTGCCCTTTTGATGTTATGATGGTTCTATGGACATGATATATTCATAGTTTGCACCAAGGTTTTCAAGACCGGGATCTTACTCAGGATCGTTTTCGTCTTCGCAAGATCGTGATCATAAGATCGGATCGGGATCTTAAGATCCTACTATAATGTCATTTTTTTAATAGTTTTTGTAATATTATACAAATTTACAAATTATTATATATCATAAACACAAAATTATATGAATGTTCATCGAAATGTTGTCCTAAATTATGATTATGAAATGTTAAATAAGATTAACATATTGTTTTTTAAATTCTACAAAAAATAATCCATAAATTCGTAGTTATTTAGTTTGTTATCCGAGAAAAGTAGGATCGGATCGGATTAGATCTTAAGATCCTTTGGTGTGTTTGGTTTTTATAGAGAAAAAGGTATACTTGGTTAGTGTTTCAAAACTGCAAAAGTAGTCAATTGACAGTGAAGAAAAAAAATAGTGTTTCTTACCCTTCTTGCAGGCATGAAATTGTGCAGTCATGACATTACTTTTTCATGTGTGCAAACATGAGAAAAAAATAGTATTTGCAGTACCAAGGCCAAAAAGGCAGGTGTGCAAAGACCAAGGCCAAAACAGTCAACTAATGTGGACAAAAACAGTCAATGTTGCAACAACCTTTGTTCTTGGAACTCCAATGGCCACATTACATGGTGGATGGTTGGTTTTAGATCATAAAAAAGAATGGAATGCAGTAAACCAACATACGTAACCCTTCTCAGTTCCCGCCACAGCTCCTTTTGTCGTTTCAACTCCCTTTGAGCAAAGGCCTGCACTAGGCGCATTGCTAGATTGTTGAAAAAACAAAAGGAACTGTACGGGAACTGAGAATGGAAAGGTATGTTGAAATTCCATACTCATTTAAATCATAAAAAAGAATGGAATGCAATAAACCAACATACGTAACCCTTCTAAGTTCCCGCTACAGCTCCTTTTGTCGTTTCAACTCCCTTTGAGCAAAAGCATGTACCAGGCGCATTGCTAGATTGTTGAAAAAACAAAAGGAACTGTATGGGAATTGAGAATGGAAAGGTATGTTCAAATTCCAGACTCAAAGTTTTACAAACTCACTTCCTACATATCAAAAATACATCATACATATATATAAAGCTAACAGAGTGATACAAACAATCTACAAATATTGAATAAAGAATAGAGTCTAAGTAACATCACTCATCTTGAATGCGATAATGAAGGAGTGTGGCCTGTCATGAACAATACACACTATATCATTATCGCATTGAAGACGTCTCAATGATCAGGACAGATCTATCTAACGTTGCAGAAAGGCTCCATTGCTTTGTTATTTGGACACCGTCTAATAACGTTTGTGTGCGCTTGATCACTAGCTTTGGCACTTTCAAGAATGTATCTTCATTGTCGGGACAAAAGTTTTAATCAAGGTACATTATTGAAAGAGCCAAGGCCAGTGATCAAGATCAACCACACAAACGGTAGTAGACGTTTTCCAAATTAAGCAATGGAACCTTCTACAACGCTAGATAGATCTGCCCTGATTATTGAGCTTTAGGTTATTAGAAAACAGATTCTTACTATCATTTATATTGCTCCCTTAGATGTGACGAACATACATATTAATTATGTAGATTCTACAACATTAGAGAGCTAATCTAGCATGAATGAAATCATATTAAATTTATATTAACAATGCAATGAACTACCATCCTTTCTACCCTAGCCAACAACAACATATTATTCAGCCTTGAATCTCTAACCTACCAACATGCTGGAAGACGAAGTGATGAGGCGAAAAGTGTTACGCTTTTAGGGGGTCATTTAAGCCCTAATCCGTAATTATTTGATCAAATATTGCCTTAAATCGTTCCTTTTGTCATTTTAGGTACTTTGGAAAGGAAATCTGGAAAAGGAAGCATTTTGGACGTTTTTGGAGCATAACAGTGAAGAAAACGACAAAGTCTCAAAACCATGCTGGAAAAGGTACCTGACGACGTCACTCTTTACAAGGTGACGGCGTCACGCTTTGACAAAGAGGTGGATGATTTTTACACTAGACGCCCCAGAAAGATTTTGGAGGATTTACACGTGACGGCGTCACGTGTAATTGGAAGTAGGCCGTCACGTTTTGGCTTAAAGAGAGAGGGCCCAGAGAGATTTATCACTCGAGAGACTACCCGATTACGTCTCTTACAATTCTCTCTGCGAGACCAAGCTAGTCAATGGCTAGAACGTCTACCCGCAGGATCCATCACCTCTTGGGATGATCTCACCACTCGCTTCCTTGCTCAATTTTTCCCACCGGGGAGAACCACAAAGCTAAGGAATGACATCTTAATGTTCCAACAACGTCAAGGCGAAACCCTTTACGAGGCATGGACTCGATTCAAGGACTTACTCCAAAAAGTCCCTCACCATGGCATAGACCTTTGGCTCCATGTCCAAATTTTCTATGACCATATCAATATCCCCACGAAGCAAACCATTGACCAAGCGGCCGGTGGCAAGCTACGTGATCTAAGTGCGGAACAATCATGGGAACTCATAAAAGATCTTGCTCTCTATGACAACGAAAGTTGGAATGATCCCCGTGATTTGAACAAAACGGTCAAGGCAATATCTTTGCCTTCGAATAATTCAAGCACTTCCGACCGTAGGATCATGGAACTTGAGGACCAAGTCAAGTATCTCATGAAATCCTACGAAGCTCCTAAACCTTCAAGTCAAGTGAACAAAATCACTTCTTCATGTGA
This sequence comes from Artemisia annua, assembly GCA_014162995.1. Lineage (NCBI taxonomy): Eukaryota > Viridiplantae > Streptophyta > Magnoliopsida > Asterales > Asteraceae > Artemisia > Artemisia annua. The sequence goes on from LBNU01016013.1 coordinate 86,335, forward strand.
GTATTATAGTGGTCCCCACGACACTCGAGATTGCATGGAACTCCCCGAACAAGCTTTTGCGGACTACGCATCCTCGCGTACCGACGGAGCGGGAGAAAAGTGGTACACTTTCAAACCCGAGCCAAACCCTTACGGTGATTCATACAACCCCTCTTGGAGAAATCACCCAAACTTTAGGTGGAAACAAAACCAAAACACGCCCCAAAACAATTCTTCCAATCCGCCTAATCGTTTTCAATCAAACGATTCATCCTCAAACCGTACTTTCAATAACAATCCCTCCAATAACTATGGTAGTACCAATAATCTTGAGGGAATGATGTCTAAGTTTATGGCATCTCAAGAAGCTCGTATGACTAAGTTCGAATCCGAATTTAATCAACAACAAACGGAGATGACCAACAAAATAGACAACTTATTGAAATCACTCAACAACCAAGGGTTGCCATCACCGAATAAGGACGCTAGGAACACAAGTAGCGGACCCCAAATCAAGGACCCCTCATCCTCTAAACATGTCCACTTTGTTAACGTTGTCACTATTAAGCCAATCGATAAAAATGAAGTAAATAGTGAACATAAGGATGAAATTAAGGAAGTTGAGGAGAGTAAGGAAAGGGAAATAGAAGAAGTAGGTGATGGAGAGGACCACTTCAACAGGTTACCCACTAAGGAAGAACGTGCATACCATAAGGATTTATTTGATGACCCCGAGACGCTATACTTCCTAGGTAATCCAATCATTAAGACGGGTGACCCATCCAACATCAACATACCATGCAACATTGGGTATGTGCATGTGTGGAAAGCTTACATAGACCTTAAATCTCCCATAAACATCATGACTAGGATCCATTACAATTGGATAATGAAAAAGCAACTTGGACCTAGGATATGTCCCAACAAGGGTTGGATGAGCAACTTTGTGAGGAGAATAAGAGGATTGCGTGTTTATGTAGGGAACTTTACCTTTGTCACCGACTTTGTGATCGTCGAAGATATTTGTCCGGTAGTAGATGCATGCTTGACTCAAGTAGTTTTCAGTAAGCCATTTGTTGAGGCCTCTAAGATGAATTATGACCCATCTCTAGGGATACTTAGATTCAAGGACGAGACTGATGATGTAGCTTACCAAATGCCATATAAGATAGAGCAATTCCGGCTTTTATCAAACATCGAGAAGGAGCATAAGCAAGCGGTCTACTATAGGAATGATGAGGATAGACGTAGAGGAGTAGACTATGTCATGGGTAGAATATTTGGTTTCTACAAAGAATGCTTGCAACTAGGTCCAGAATATAAGACTAAACCCGAGGATGACCTAGAAACCGTGACCAACGATGGAATCACGTAATAGAGTGACTTTGAGTCTAGCTACAAGACTTGTTAATAAAGAAAAGCGCTTCTTGGGAGGCAACCCAAGCTTTATTTGTTTTGTTTGTTTGATTTTATTTGTTTCCGTATGTATGTTTTATTTTTATTTCTAACAATTCATGTTTCAAATTACATTGTGAAAATGCTTTATTTTGTTTTTAACTTCGTCTTAACTACATATAAAGGTATTTTGCAAAA
>LBNU01016013.1:94209-105204 GCA_014162995.1 Artemisia annua
ATTATAAAAATTACTGCATCTTTAATTCCAGGAATCTGCAAAACTTTCATTCCACAAGCATTATATCCATATATAGATTTTGCCGCTGATTTTATGCAAGGTTTGCCTAGTTTGTTTTCTCAGGTTTAACAGGTTACATTGGACAAGAAGATGAACATGGAATCAAGTTCATGACATCAAGCTTTTGGCATCGCTTTGATCTTGGAGCTTTTACATGATCTTGGAAGAAGATCTAACCATGTTACCACACGATCCACATCAAACGAATCAGGGGAGTATTTGTTTCATTCTTTCATTTTCTTTACTTTTACATCTTTTATGTGAACATTGGGGACAATTTTCGGTTTAAGTATAAGGGGGATAAATGAAGACACCTTAGAAAATGCTTTTACGCTTGATTTTTGTTTTGTTTAATGGTAGATGTGTAATAAAACCGAGAGAAATATTTGTTAGGGCAATTTTAGCGCCAAATTTAAATTTTTTTACAACATATAGGAGTGAAACTTTAGGCGTAATAAGCGTCTCATGGATAGGAGTTGTATTACTAGCACAAAAACTGTATCACTCAAAACTTTTCCCCCAAATATGTGAGGTTTACCCCTAGAATTGTTAGAAAAAGCCCCACACCTTAGCGTTGTACTCATTTTTAGTACACGATACCCCTAGTACACCCCTCAGAGCCTATCTTTTCGTTTCTAACTTTAAGCATTTTACTTAACGGAAGAATTTGTTTACAATCCATCCCAAATGTACACCCAAATCGCCTTAGCCTACCCTTGTATGCACTCATCTTTAGTGCATTATTGTTACATGTTTAAACCCTTAGTTAATTGTCTAATTGATTACATGGTTGCTAAGTCGAGTCATATCTTGTACATATTGTTTTGGGACGATTGGGACTCATGGGTAAAGTACTAATGTAATAGAGTAATGGGGAAGAACGTCAATTACTACCCCCACATGTGTGTTAATATTTTAAAGTACTCCAAGTTTTTCAATTATCTTAATTCGAGTCATTAGAATAGTTAATTGTAAAGTATGTAAAGTTCAAGTGTAAGGGGAGAACCGAGGCCCCTATGATATATTATCTTGGATGGTAGGGTAAGAGTGTATGAAAAAAAAAATTGGAAAAAGAAAAGTAGAAAAGACATACGGACTACCATCCCGTTTCATTTTATCTTTATTTATGTTTATGTTATTTTCTTTTTAGCTTAAGTTGAGTCGAGTCTTGACTTAGCAACGCCACCTTGTGCATGTATTTGATCAAGATAATTAACTCGCTACCACTAATAATACCCTTTATTCCAACCAAACCGTGTTTATCATATCCCTACACCTAACATTACAACCCTTGAAAAGCCCTCTTTGATAGTTTATCTTAGGTGCTTACCCCTAGTGGAGGAGGTTTTTGATCCTTTCCCAAGCCTATGGTAATCTATTTGCTATGACAGGTGTGAGTGATATTTCTTCCATTTCCATTTAGTTATATAGGTTTATAACACCCGAGAGATGAGAGTATCCAAAAACTATTTGTGAGGTGCTAGTATATGATTTTCGTGCTTGTTATGACTAGGGTGGAATGACTATTTGTTGTAATTACTTTTATATTAGTGTTAAATGACCCCTAGCTCATATTTTGATTGGAATAAAAGCGCATTTGCTTGAGGACAAGCAAATCTCAAGTGTAAGGGTATTTGATGAGGCGAAAAGTGTTACGCTTTTAGGGGGTCATTTAAGCCCTAATCCGTAATTATTTGATCAAATATTGCCTTAAATCGTTCCTTTTGTCATTTTAGGTACTTTGGAGAGGAAATCTGGAAAAGGAAGCATTTTAGACGTTTTTGGAGCATAAAAGTGAAGAAAACGACAAAGTCTCAAAACCATGCTGGAAAAGGTACCTGACGGCGTCACTCTTTACAAGGTGACGGCGTCACGCTTTGACAAAGAGGTGGATGATTTTTACACTAGACGCCCCAGAAAGATTTTGGAGGATTTACACGTGACGGCGTCACGTGTAATTGGAAGTAGGCCGTCACGTTTTGGCTTAAAGAGAGACGGCCCAGAGAGACTTAAAGGGGGACGGCGTCAAGAGTAGATCTAAGCAATCCGAGAAGGGTTTTGGCGGCGAGGTGACGGCGTAACGAGCTAAAACGTGATGCCGTCAGATTGTAAAATCTATATATATACTTCTAATTTTCATTCATTAGGTGTGCAACTTTTGGGAGAACTTGAGGGATAAACCCTAGTTCGTAGAATACTGTATTTTCAGGGGTTTTTCAACCTTGAAACCTTGATGTTCAATTAAAGATAAGTCTCCTTCCAAATCAATCAATATGTCTATGTGTTGTTTGATTATATCTTATGCTTGTCTTTACTTTAACATGCTAGGCTAGGTTTTTCTTGTGTTTGCTTAGATCTAATGAAACCTAGCTATTGATTACATGTTGTTGGTTTGTTTGTGATTGTTGTGGGTGGGTGAAGTCGATGTTAGGCTTAAGAAAACTGGCTAACCTCCTATACGGTAACTTTCTTGAACGTCTTAAGAAACATGAATCAGATGTGTACTACGATTATATGGTTGTATTTAATGCATAAGCGAATTCTAGTGATCCCATGTTAGGAGCTTTTAGTCGGCTCGACATAGGAGTTAAGTAGGAGCTTATAGAGTAAGGGAAGATCGTACACGGCCCTACGAATGGTTTAAAGGAATACAACCCGTCATCCACACAATTACAACAAACCAATTAACCGGTAAAAGATAGCTAGGGAGTAAGGAAATCTAAGTAAACACATTTTTCTCTCATATAAGTTTCACACACCAATTTACTTTTCTTGTTATTTTATTTTTATTTGCATAAGTAGTTATTTGGGTTAGTTGACTAGCAACTAATTCCGCCCACTCTTCCAATACCCGAGATTTTACTTGCTTTTATAAAAAATTAAAAATATAAAAAGAATCATCCCTCAACCCTTAGACCTAAATTAGAGTAGTTTTCAATCCTAACTACACTATTCCCCGAGAGAACGATCAATCCCCCGGTACTTGCCACTTCATTATACTACATCGGTCAGGTACACTGCCTGGTGGGGGTTGTAAGCTTCTCAAGATCCCTTGAGAAGCTAAAACCTACTGCGAAGTTTGCAAAACCCACGCATCACGAAGACACTAAATTCAAGCATCGAACCTACAAATTATACTTGATAATTGTTTCTGTATTTTGACAAAGAGCAAAGATGAATCAACAATGGATGAACAACACCAAAACAAGTTTATGTTCATACTTGAAAGTGGTGTCTGTTCATCCATCGTTGATACTTCTTCCATCTTTGATACTTGGATGTTGTAGCCTAAATATTCGCACACACATCCGCCATTTTTCTTCCTTATTCTCTCAATACAAATGCAACATAATTCTTATACCAGATAGTCAACCTAAGCCTAAGATAAAATAAGCTAATCCAAGCAAACCTTAATATCTCTTTTGCTATAATTATTCGCAAAAACAACATAGCATGTTCTTCCTTATTCTCTCAATACAAATGCAACGCAATTCTTATAACAGATAGTCAACCTAAGCCTAAGAATAAATAGCTCTAAGGGGGTATACGGGACCAAATAGCTTATTACCCAAAACATAATAAGCCGATAACCACACAAAATAAGCTAATCCAAACACACCTTAATATCTCTTTTGCTCTAATTATTCGCAAAAACAACACCACATAAATCTAATACATAAACTAACAAGTTTCTAACAAATGTAAGACAAAACTGAGAAAGAGAGGATCAAAACCCTAGATCTGTTTACTCGGTCAATTGTAACCGAGGGTGTTATAAATGTGAGAGAGAAAGAGATGATTATATTGAAGTGTATGAAGTGTGTTGTATAAGCTTTTATATATTATAGAAAAAGAGGATAAAGTTGAAGTGTGTGAAGTGTGTTGGATAAGCTTTGTATATATTATAGGTTTAAAAATGATTAAAAGTATTACAAGTATAAAAACTAAAAGTATAAAAAGTACATTAAAAGTTTAAAAACTAAAAGTATTAAAGGTACATTTGTATTTTAGTGTATTTTGTATTTAAAAAGTCGCCCAAGGAGTACATATGATAAGATCTTACTATAATGTCATTTTCTTAATAGTTTTTGTAATATTATACAAATTTACAAATTATTATATATCATAGACACAAAATTATATGAATGTTTCATCGAAAATGTTGTCCTAAATAATGGTTATGAAATGTTTAATAAGATTAACATGTTTTTTTTTAAATTCTACAAAAGAATAATCTAGAAATTTGCAGTTTTTTAGTTTGTTATCCGAGAAAAGTAGGATCGGATCGGATGAGATCTTAAGATCCTATGGTCAAGATCGGGATCCTTTAAGATCTTAAGCTTTCAAAGATCCTATGTAAGATCCAGATCGTTTTTGCTTTGCAGTATCGTAAAATCGTAAGATCCTAAGATCAGGATCGGGATCCTGAGAATCATGGTAAGATGTACTTGGTGGGGACACCCCTAGGGACACTTGTCATAATAGTATGAAATCCGCCCAAGTTTTTTTTATCTTAGTTAACAAAACCTACTGCGCATGACCCATGACCCATGTGAATTAGCCATTATCATCAGTCATTAATGGTTTCCATTACACTATAAGCCACTACAACCCAAATGCACATGACCCATGACCCATGTTAATTACCCATTGTCAATCACCAGTAATGTATTAGTCGATAACATGACACTATATATATAAGCCACTACAACCCAATGCACATGACCCATTACCCATGTTTAGTTACCAATTGTCAACAGTCATGGATGTGTCGTAACTCGTAACATGACGACACTCTAAGCAACTATAACCCAACGCATATGACCCATATGATGTTAAATACCCATTAATGAATGTGACCAGTGATAACCTAATGCACATGACCCATGACCCATGTGAATTAGCCATTATCACTGGTCATGCATGTTGCACCTGCTTTGTAGGTGTATACCGTTTGTCACAGACACTAAGAAGCAAACATCCAGGGACCTCCCGATCATGTTATCCGGGATCGAGAAAGTTTGAACTCGGCTTGAACTTGACTCGAAAAGCTCGATTTATCTGTAAAATTGTGTTTTCGTACACATCTTAAAATTGAAATATAATATAACCTAAAAATTGAATTCGGTTTGACTTCAGCTCAAAAACTTTGATACATTCATAAATAAGTATTTACACTTAGTACACTTACATATTAAAAAAACATATTTTGTATTACTTACAAGCTCAAGAACTCAACAACAACTCGAGTCGAACTTATATAAGGTTGAGCTCAACTCATTAAACATTTCGAGCTCATTTGATAGGCTAAGAATTGAAATATAATATAACCTAAGAATTGAATCCGGTTCGACTTCAGCTAAAAAACATTGATACATTCATAAATAAGTACTTACACTTAGTACACTTACATATTAAAAAAAATTATATCACTTTCAAGCTCGAGAACTCAACAATAACTCGAGTCCAACTTATATAAGGTTCAGCTCAACTCATTAAACATTTCGAGCTCATTTGATAGACTTTCAACCTCCAAAGTATCCAAAATTTTAATATAGCGCTCAAGATCCCGCCCCTTAATTTTCCCCAAAATTTCAATCTCCCGCTCAAGATCTCACTCCCTTTTCACCCAAAATCAAAACACTAACACTAGTCATCTCTATCTTCTCTCTATTCATCTCTCCTCCTTCTCTCTAGAACCGACTCACACCACCGCTACACTTCACCGGCTTATCTCGCCGTCATTCCACCAACCATCGCTCCTCCACGCCATCACCATCATCAAGACAAGGGAACTGTATGGGTGAGTTTGTTTGCTTCGGTTGTTTGGTTCGAGATAACCACCACATCCACCACATCACAACAAGCCACCATCACCCTCATCTCACCTATCCTACTTTGTTCATGGGTATGCTCAAACACATATTTAATTTATATTTTCTTAAATGTGTAATCGAATATAAAATGATTTATATTGATTTTTGTGGATTAAAACTAGCCTAAAACATGTTTTTGATTATAAACTCATGTGGTGGTAATCGTTGCAGGTAGACTTATTAAGACGACATAGTTTTCCTGTATTGGAATGGAGACAATCGACGTGTTCTAAGAGGCCACTGTTTTGCTCGTAAAGGGAGTCTTAATTGGTTTCCACTCCGGGAGGATGTTGCTGAACAGTTGGAGTTTGCTTATCGCAATCGCGTAAGTGATCTATTAAAAGATATAACATAACATCTGTTATATAGGAAATTAATTCAAATATGGTTGCTTTTTGTGAAACTGTTTCATTTTTACCAAATGTTAGTGATTTGCTTGCTTGGTAATGTGTTTGACATTTATTCGTTCAAGGTTTGGCACTGCAGAACATTTCAACCATCTGGATTATTTGTTGCCCGAGTTGATATGCAAGGGTCTGCCCCGGTATGTTGGTTTTGATGCTAAACTTATATTTGGGACATCTAATTTTGTCGTCTTTTATGTTAGCATTAAGCACGTTACTTGTTTCTTGCAGGGGCTACATCCTATTTTCACGGGTGAGGATGATACATGGGATGCCTGGCTAAAAATTCCCTCATCTGGATTTTTTGGCACAGTTCATTTTCGAGGGACTGGAATTAAATTGAGGCGTGGGTATGCTCCATCTCAGTCACCAAAGCCAACCCATGTATATTTTTACTGTTTCATGGTTGGCAGATCTTATATTATGCAGCATTATTAGTGTCTTGGTTTCTTACAGTTCGTAACATCTGTTTATAGGGTGAGTTACGTCAGCAGATAGAGGAAGAAATGGACGATTATTATTCACAGGTAAAACTAATGGCATAGTGTATTGTGGATCAAAGGAAGGGAAAACAAAGACGGAGAATCTCCAGATGCTGAGATTAGATCATTGGCNGTTCGTAACATCTGTTTATAGGGTGAGTTACGTCAGCAGATAGAGGAAGAAATGGACGATTATTATTCACAGGTAAAACTAATGGCATAGTGTATTGTGGATCAAAGGAAGGGAAAACAAAGACGGAGAATCTCCAGATGCTGAGATTAGATCATTGGCAGATAAACTTGTAAATTTGACTGCAAATTCTATTATCATGCTTATATACCAGTAGCATTAACTGTGTACTAGCCGTACTAACTTTTAATACCAACATTTCCCATATTTTTTTTTGCAGAAAGAAGCTGATGAAAAGATCAAGTAAGGAACCTTGAATGTTGATGATGGCACTAATGCCATAACAGTTGTGTTTGGTAAGGAAAATGGAGGTTATGAAAGAGGAGTGGGAAGTGGAGTTACATATAAGAGGTATTTTAATCTTCCTCGAAGCAGAAAAGAAACAGATGAAAGACTTGAGTTACATCAAACTCAACTTGATAATGAGAGACGCGAGCGGCAGAAAAAAGATCTACTGGTCAAGCAACTGTCCAACGAGATGTCAGAAAAAAATCCTGGACTAAAATTAGTACCAACGAAGCGAAAACATTTGGTCCAGTGAAACCTTGCAAAAGCAAGCTAAGGCGGCGAAGAGTCAACAGGTTTTAACTTATGGTAGTTGAGAATTTGATTATATACGACATTACAATTGTATATATATTTGGTTCATTTATATACATTCGAGTTTTATTCAATTTGAAATACAATTGTATATATATTTGCTTCATTTATATACATTCTGTTTTATATATATACTAGCAGTAGTAACTCTGCTCCAGCAGTACTAACGTAGTACTAGCAGTACTAACATTATTGGTCAATCTTTGTTTAATTCGATGTGTGACTAAATATTACAAAATGCCACACAAACTAGAAATTCATGTGACCATTGAATGAACATTAGTCACACAAAACACACATGTCGGCACTTTAAACATCATATGGTCACACTTATTAACACTTTTGGCCACTGTTTGCTTAATTGTATGTGACTAAATACCCAAAACAAACATGGTTTGTGTGACTAAATATTACAAAAGGCCACACAAACATAAAATTAATGTGGCCATTGGATGATCAATAGTCACACAAAATACAAATTTCTTCACTTTAAACAACATATGGTCACACTTATTAACGCTTTTGGCCACTGTTTGCTTAATTGTATGTGACTAAATACCCAAAACAAACATGGTTTGTGTGACTAAATATTACAAAAGGCCACACAAACATAAAATTAATGTGGCCATTGGATGATCAATAGTCACACAAAATACAAATTTCTTCACTTTAAACAGCATATGGTCACACTTATTAACGCTTTTGGCCACTGTTTGCTTAATTGTATGTGACTAAATACCCAAAACAAACATGGTTTGTGTGACTAAATATTACAAAAGGCCACACAAACATAAAATTAATGTGGCCATTGGATGATCAATAGTCACACAAAATACAAATTTCTTCACTTTAAACAACATATGGTCACACTTATTAACGCTTTTGGCCACTGTTTGCTTAATTGTATGTGACTAAATACCCAAAACAAACATGGTTTGTGTGACTAAATATTACAAAAGGCCACACAAACATAAAATTAATGTGGCCATTGGATGATCAATAGTCACACAAAATACAAATTTCTTCACTTTAAACAGCATATGGTCACACTTATTAACGCTTTTGGCCACTGTTTGCTTAATTGTATGTGACTAAATACCCAAAACAAACATGGTTTGTGTGACTAAATATTACAAAAGCCCACACAAACATAAACTTCATGTGGCCATTGGATGATCAATTGTCACACAAAATACAAATTTTTTCACTTTAAACAGCATATGGTCACACTTATTAACGCTTTTGGCCACTGTTTGCTTAATTGTATGTGACTAAATACCCAAAACAAACATGCGTTGTGTGACTAAATATTACAAAAGGCCACACAAACATAAAATTCATGTGGCCATTTGATGACATTTGTTCACTTTAAAGAGCATATGGTCACACTTGTTAATACTTTTGGCCACTTTGTTTTAAATTGGATATGACTAACTCCAAAAAAGCAACACCCATTGTGTGACTAAATCATCACAAACGTCACATTTATTGTATATTCATGTGGCCACAGGACGGGAAATAGTCACACAAAATACACATTTACTAGAAAGAATCATCTCAAATGTCACATATATTATATATTTATGTGGCCAAAGGACGAACAATAGTTACTCTCAAAAAACATTCGTGTGACTATAAGGTGTTTACGGTCACTGATACTGACTAATCCAACAAAACTTGTGCCTAATTTATCACACATATTCGGGGTTTTGGTCACTCTTTTTAGATGGAAAAGGCCACGAACTCAACAATGTGACCATATGCCACCTACGGTGGCGGGACCTTTGGTGACACACAACGAAAAAAACGTGTGTGACTATATGCATATCGTCACACATTTTTGGCGTGACCAATACAACTTTTTGTACCAGTGTATGTAAGATCCGGATCGTTTTTGCTTTGCAATATCGTAAAATCGTAAGATCGTAAGATCATGATCAGGATCCTGACAACTATGGTTTGCACTATGTTAGTCGTTTAAGGTTCCAATCATCCAACACATGCAATAGCTTGTAAATAATGTTGACAAGTTATGCTTTTTATATTCATTATTAGTTAGTACAATCTTGATTTTGAATGTTGCATAATTAGCTGTTAATCTTACACTTGATCTCAACCTAATAGATGTTTTTGTAATAGAAATTAGGGATAATTGATTGTAGATGTATTTAACTTAGCACTTTTTACTATGTTGCATAACATTTTTTTCCCATTAAATGTGTCGATATTGTTAAACTTCCTAAGTTGTGTATTAAGTGAGCGGATTAAAGCAAATGACGCTTACGTGTCACGTATTAGTAAAAAATTAGTGATTGTTCCATACTTCTAGCCACATCATCCTACTAAACTGTTAGGAATACGTTTTTTCCTATAGAAGATTCGGTCACCCCTATTATGTTAAAGCATTGTATAGCTCGTAGAATTCATTATAGTAGTTAATACGTAGCTTAGTTTTAGTTATTATTCGTGGTGTCGGGTCGGGTCTTTTACTCTCTGTCAGCCCGCTCCACAGCCTAGTAGAGGCATTCATCCATTGTAAGTATAAATACCTTCTCTCACCAAGGGAGAAGGTTGGACCTTTTCATTCTAGTAATCATACAATATGTCACCTCCATCACCTGTGACAGCCCCATCTGGTACAATATCCATCCTAACACTAGTCGGGGGTAACTCAGTGTTCTTTGAGGCTTTCCTACGTTTATAGGTCTTTAATGGTTGTGGGGATGGTGATTCAAAAGTGGGTGGGTGTTGGGAATCATGGGAGTTCCTGATCCTTCACCCTGAGCATTTTCAATAAGTTCCACCATATAAGGAGTAAGTGGTGTAACTTCACCAGAAAATTCTTTGTTAACCTTGACCAAAAAACTAAAAGACACAGATCCCATTATTAGTGATTTATAAATAGCTCTATGGGATCTTGTTGTTTCAATTTGATCATTAACAAAAAGTTGGATAAACCTTGGATAAAGCAAAGATTTTCCTTTTTCTTTGACACTCAAAACAATGCCCTCAAAAATCATGTTTGAAAAATTAAATGGGTCTCCTGTGATTAAACAAATCATAGCAGATGCTATGGTTGCATTAATCTCATTCCACCCAGTAGTTTTAGGACTCAAACAATGTAATAAGGTATGGGCTAAAAATTTCCATGGAGTAGAAAAAAGACCTATTTGAAATTTTAAACTATTGTCTTTCTTCTGATAACCCAGTTCTGCCAAACCATCAAAAAGCTCATTCCTTGCAAGACACTTTGTTCCTTCTTCATCATCAAAGAGCATGGTTGTTCTTATAGAGGCTTCAGAAATGATTACTTTTTGATCATCAACATATGCCCTCACACATAGTTCCCCCTTCAATGTTTTGACTTTGGCAGTATGCCAAAA
>LBNU01016014.1:9955-23901 GCA_014162995.1 Artemisia annua
TGTCATAATGTTTATTATAATCGTGAAAAACATGTTTGGAAAGCAACAAGAAGGAAGTTTACTAATGTTGGCTATCATTGGAGGCCCACTGGAAGAATAATGCCAATAGGAAGTCATCACCCCTTTGCCAAACAGTCTGATCCTTAGTTTCCCAACATTAGGATTTGGAAGAAATCTGGTAGAACTTTTCCTATAGGAACCCAATGTGCTAATCATAAGTCTAGTTCCCCAGCATATCATGTTATGACTAAGGTCACTATTAATTCTTCCAATTCTGATGTTTGTGCTAACCAATCGGAACCCACTTTTGGTTGGGGATCCAAGTTTGTCCGTTATCCATATCTGTCTGATTTCAAATGCAGGTCGTACAAATCGCCCTGTGGTATTTGGACTCAGGCTTCTCAAAACATATGACGGGGGATCGCTCGCGGCTCAGAAATTTCATGAAAAAGTTTATCGGGACTGTTAGATTCGGGAATGATCATTTTGGTGAAATAATGGGCTATGGAGATTATGTGGTTGGTGACAGCGTTATCTCTCGGGTATATTATGTGGAAGGTCTTGGGCACAATCTATTCTCCGTAGGTCAATTTTGTGACTCAGATCTAGAAGTTGCCTTCAGAAAACATAGGGGTTTGGAAGTTACAAAAGAATGTTATCTCACAGAAGTCATTCCATTTTTTAAACAAATCAAAAACCATTTTCAATACATGGAAACATCACTTAAAGAAGAGATAAATGAAATGAAAGAGGTGTTTAAAAACCAGGAACGTGAAGGAGAACAAACTGTATTGGATCTTCAACATAGTGAAATTGCGAGGAAGAATGCTCTTATCATGAATGATAATTTGATTGCTATGTGCATTGCTCAAGATGTGTTTTATACTGCTACTGATTCTTCTTTAACTGCTTCCCAATTTCATGATATGTCTGTTACCTTAAAGGTTTTCCAGAATCGTGTTGTTGAGCTTGAGGGGGAGAATTTAAAACTGCACCAAAAAATTCAAAAAGATGATCATGATAACATTATCAAGCAATTTTCAAAACTAGATGTTGATAATCTTAACTTGCAATTAAGATACCAACATCTAGAAGAAAGAATTAGAAACTCAAATGCCAAGACATCTTTGGATGCTCCTGAATTTGATGCATATTTTGAATTAGCCAAAAGGGATGAAAGAATTCAAGCTCACACTAACACGATTCGGAAACTGAAGCTTCAAATTGCACAATCTAAGACGAATAAATGTGATGTGATTGATAATAAATGTGATGTGTTTGATTCCCAGAAACCTCCGTGTTTAGATTCTCAATATCTTCAACTTCAAAATGTCATTAACGATTTGAAATACGAAAATGATTGTTTTCAAGCTGAAAACTCTAAAATCAAACAACATTACAAAGAGTTACATGATTCGATGAAGATCGTGCGTGATAAAAACAATGAAAAGATAACTTCTTTACTCAAAGAAAATGAGAATCTAAAGACTCAGGTGAAAGGGAAAACAAAAAGAACTGATGCTGATGCCATTAATATTCCTCTTCCCCTTAGGAATAATGCGTTTGTTCACAATGAGTACCTTAGGTATCTCAAGGATTGCCTAGATATCCTCTGCGAAACTATTGAAGAGGTTAGAATTGTGAGTCCTACAGACATTGGCATCCGTGATGTGTATTATCTCACCAACAGATCATATGAGCTTTTAGATTATGCCATTGGTACATGTCCTAAGGCTGATTGCATGCGTGATAAGTCTAATGATGTTTCCTCTAAGGTTAAGAACAAGCATGTTGCCTTTAAAGTGCCCATAACATCACCAAAACATAACACATCAGATACCAAAAATCAAACAGCAGTTTCTCGTTCTAATGTTCCCATCATTAATTCTACAGGAGTAAAAGCTGTCACTAATGCTAGCGGGTCAAAGTCTAGTTGCAATACAAGGAATGATAGGACTTCGCCAGCTAAAAGTGCTCAAGGAAAGAAAGTAGAAGACCACATTAGGAACAATAAAACTGATCTGAACGTTGAGAATCGTGTTGATTCTAGTATTAGCTCTAGGCGTACTGTAATTAATTCGAATTCTAAAACCAGTTGTGAGATCTGTAATAACTATTTAAATTTTGGTAATCATGATGTGTGTGTTAAGACATGTTTGTATGCTTCTAAAGTATCCCCTGGTTGTCATACTGTTTATTATAATCGTGTAAAACATGTTTGGAAAGCAACAGGAAGGAAGTTTACTAATGTTGGCTATCATTGGAGACCCACTGGAAGAATAGTGTCAATAGGAAGTCATCGCCCCTTTGCCAAACAGTCTAATCCTAAGTTTCCCAACATTAGGATTTGGAAGAAATCTGGTAGAACTTTTCCTATAGGAACCCAATGCGCTAACCATAAGTCTAGTTCCCCAGCATGTCATGTTATGACTAAGGACACTATTAATTCTTCCTATTCTGTTGTATGTGCTAACCAATCGGACCCCACTTATGGTTGGGGATCCAAGTTTGTCCGTTATCCATATCTGTCTGATTTCAAATGCAGGTCGTACAAATCGCCCTGTGGTATTTGGACTCAGGCTGCTCAAAACATATGACGGGGGATCGCTCGCGGCTCAGAAATTTCGTGAAAAAGTTTATCGGGACTGTTAGATTCGGGAATGATCATTTTGGTGCAATAATGGGTTATGGAGATTATGTGGTTGGTGACAGCGTTATCTCTCGGGTATATTATGTAGAAGGTCTTGGGCACAATCTATTCTCCGTAGGTCAATTTTGTGACTCAGATCTAGAAGTTGCCTTCAGAAAACACTCTTGTCATGTTAGAAGATTGGATGGTATGGATCTCTTGAAAGGCAGACGTGGCACAAACCTCTACACTATATCCATTGAAGACATGATGCAATCATCTCCAATCTGTCTACTATCTAAGGCTTCCAAGACCAAGTCGTGGTTGTGGCATCGTCGTTTGAAACATTTGAACTTCGGAACCATCAATGAACTTACGCGTAAAGATCTTCTTCGTGGCATGCCCAGGCTGAAGTATGAAAAGGATCATCTTTGTTCCGCTTGCCAGCTTGGTAAAAGCAAGAAGCATACTCACAAACCCAAAACCATCAACACCATCACGGAAGTTCTCCATACCCTTCACATGGACCTCTGTGGTCCCATGAGAATGCAAACCATATTTGGAAAGAGATATGAGTTAGTGATTGTTGATGACTACTCTCGATTCACATGGGTCAAATTCCTCAGATCCAAGGATGAAACACCTGAGATCATCATCAAACTAATCAAGCAGCTGCAAGTTGGACTCAATAAAACTGTCAGATTCGTCCGCATAGATAATGGAACGGAATTTGTCAATCAACAACTTACTCAGTTTTATGAAGATCTGGGAATTAGTCATCAAAGGAGTATACCTCGAACCCCTCAGCAGAATGGAGTCGTTGAAAGACGAAACCGTACACTTGTAGAGGCAGCACGTACTATGTTGATCTTCTCCAAAGCTCCTATGTTTCTCTGGGGAGAGGCAATTGCTACAGCTTGTTACACTCAAAACAGATCTCTAATACATCCTCTTCACTGCAAAACTCCTTATGAGCTAGTGCATAAAAGAAAACCCGACCTCTCGTTCCTTCGTGTTTTTGGTGCATTATGTTACCCAAACAATGATAGCGAAGACTTGGGAAAGCTAAAGGAAAAAGCTGATATTGGCATTTTTGTTGGGTATGCACCAAACAAAAAGGGTTATCGAATCTACAACAAAAGGTCCCGACAAATCATGGAAACCATCCATGTCACTTTTGATGAGCTGACCGAGCAAACGGTTCCTGAATACTCCAGTTCAGGACCCGCATCTAATCTTTGGACTCCTGGACCCATTAGTTCAGGACTTGTAAATTCCTCCACCACTGATGCTCCTTCTGTGCCACCTACTTGTGAGGACTTGAAGAAATTGTTTGATTCAATGTATGATGAGTATTTTGAGCCTCAACAGAGAGTCGAACCTGAACAACAAGTCATAGATCCTGATGCTACTGCTAATGATGAACCTCAACCCACAAACGGGCCCTCCATCTCCATCTCTATTAGTCAGAATGCTCCATCATCTAGTCATACCAATCACACAGATCAACACTCCTCAATTCCACAAGAAGAAGCATCTGATAACACCTTTGAAGTGAATCCTTTTACTCAACCACCTGATGAACCTTTTGTCAACGTATTTGCTCTTGAACCATCTACTTTGGCAACCTCCTCAGAAGATTCCAACACTGCTACTTCAATTCCCAATCATCAACTTCATGAGCATATCAGGAAATGGACAAATGATCACCCGATTGACAACATCATTGGTAACCCATCTAGGGCAGTATCTACACGATGACAACTTGCCACAGATGCTTTATGGTGTTTTGTTAGCAACGTGCTGTCCAAAGTCGAACCAAAGAATTATAAAGAAGCATTGACTAAAACGTCCTGGTTCACTGCAATGCAAGATGAAATCCATGAATTTGACAGACTAGATGTTTGGGAATTAGTGGCCCCCTCCAGACTGTGCAATGATTATCGCCCTCAAATGGATCTTCAAAGTGAAGCTTGATGAATATGGTGAAGTGTTAAAGAACAAAGCTCGACTTGTGGCCAAAGGGTTCAGACAAGAAGAAGGCATTTACTTTGAGGAATCATTCGCACCAGTTGCTAGAATTGAAGCCATCAGAATCTTCCTTGCCAATGCAGCCAGTCAGAACATGGTTGTATACCAAATGTATGTGAAGACTGTCTTTCTCAATGGACACTTAAAGGAAGTAGTATATGTAAGTCAACCAGAGGGGTTTGTTGATCCTGAACGCCCTAATCATGTCTATCGCTTGAAGAAGGCACTATATGGTCTTAAACAAGCACCCAGAGCATGGTATGATACACTGTCCAAATTTCTTCTAGCCAACCAATTCACCAAAAGGGTTGTCGATCCTACCTTGTTCACAAGAAAGTTGGGAGAGCATCGTCTCCATGTTCAGATCTATGTGGAATACTAAAGAAATTTGGTATCTTCATCAATCAATCCAAGTATGCCATTGAAATACTAAAGAAATTTGGATTCGAATCATGTGAATCTATTGATACTCCGATGGTTGAGAGAACTAAGCTGGATGAGGATATTGAAGGAGCACTTGTCGACCAAACCAAATACCGAAGCATGATCGGATCATTGATGTATCTCACAGCCAGCAGACCTGATCTCTTATTTGCTGTCTGCATGTGTGCTCGTTATCAATCCAAACCAACTAAGAAGCACTTAGAAGCAGTCAAAAGAGTCTTCAGGTATCTTCAAGGAACAATTCACTTGGGCCTTTGGTATCCTAAAGACACTGCAATGGCTCTCACAGCCTACTCTGATGCTGATCATGCGGGTTGTCAAGATACTCGACGAAGTACTTCGGGCGGCGCTCAGTTTCTAGGAGATAAACTGGTTAGTTGGTCATCAAAGAAGCAAATGAGTACATCTATCTCCTCTACAGAAGCTGAATATATTGCAATGTCATCATGCTGTGCTCAAATTCTTTGGATGAGGTCTCAATTAACCGACTATGGCTTTAACTACAACAAAGTTCCGATGTACTGTGATAACAAGAGTGCCATTGCTCTTTGCTGCAACAACGTCCAGCATTCAAGATCAAAGCACATTGATATTCGACATCATTTCATCAGAGAACAAGTGGAAAAAGGAATTGGGGAACTCTACTTTGTAAGGACGGAATTTCAGTTGGCTGATATCTTCACAAAGGCACTTCCTAGAGAACGGTTTCAATTCATTCTCCCACGTCTTGGAATGAAGAGCATCACTCCTGAGTCACTCAAAAGTCTTCAGGAAGATAATGAGGAGTAAATGATTCACTTCACATATCCTTTTATATATTATTTAAAACCCAGAAAAGAAAATACAAAAATATAAAACCTATAAAAGCCATAAAAATCTGAAAAACTAAATATATATATATATATATATATATATATATATATATATATATATATATATATATATATATATATATATATATATATATGTTTGCTTAAATTATGGTTTGCTATTACTTCAGATAGCAACCCGGTTTTCAAAATCCGTGTAAAAACATGTTATAATGTTTTCACTGTGTGCGGATTATCCGAAAAGTTGTACGCTTCAGTGCAGCCTTTCTAGTAAAAGAAGAAAAGTCTTCTTTTCCCAAAATCTCTTTCTTCTAAATATTCTTCAAAAGATATTTTGTGGTGTACAAGGTGGCCATTGGTCTTAAATTTTCTCGTATACGTTACCACTCACATTAATGGCTACTAAACATTAAAATGGAAAAACGGGTCATTAATTGAGGGGGAGCGTATGTGCTCAAAATTTCTGTACCTTAAAAAATTTGTGCACCAGCCACAGTAAAAACTCAAAAAGTGTCTCAAAATCAGTAAACGTTTAAAATCTTGTCACATGTCTCTCCAAAGCTTTTTCGAAAATCATTTAAATCAATTGGGATCACAAAATCTCAAAAGATTTGAAATTTCATGATCGGGAGAGAGAATGTGATTTAAATATAAAAACTGATTTAAAAGTGATTTTTTTGGACTCATAAAGAATGTTTGTGGACTTACGAGAACGCTCCCTTATGTGCTAAAATGTTAAAGATTTTGGATTTTAATCAAAGCACATATTAAGGGGGAGCAAGTGATTTAATGAGATGTTTTCTTAGCTCATTTTTTTAATGTTGCAATTGTGAAACCCTTTTCAGAAATTGAGCTTTGAATTCATCATTTAAATGTGATGTTTTTGGACATATAAAGACGTTTTGGACTCAAAAGATCACTCCCTTATGTGCTAAAATTATAAAATATTTTGGAACATGAACTAAGCACATATTGAGGGGAAACAAGTGATTTAAAATGATGAATAAATGATCTCTTTTGCAAGCTCACCCGTATGTGCCAAAGTTTTTCAAAATTGATTCAATCAATGGGCACATATTGAGGGGGAGCAAGCGGCTAAGAGTCTTTCGCGGGTTTTTACAAATCCAAGTAAAAACCGTGAATTGTTATAACTCAGAATTTGACTCATGAATTGACGAAACATGAAAAGTCGTGAATCGAAAAGACTAGTCCTGGTCGGGTAATAATTTCAAGCTGGTCTAACCAGTGATGTAAACGTGTCTCGAAGAGGACTGGTTGGTATGTGCTAAAACACATACCTTTTCTTGACCAAATTAAGGCCAAAAAGACCAAAAACTAACGAATAATTGCAAAATATATATATGTTTTTGTGTTTTTATACATGCAGGTAAGAAAATATGAGAAAACGACAAAAACCGAGCCAAAATCACCAAAAACGAGCACGGGATATGGAAATAGTCAAAGACCGGAGCCGGGAATCTTATAAAGTCAAAAGAAGCCCAAGAAAGCAAATAAAGTCCTTGAAGTTTAAAGATATGGCAAAAGTGACCCTTGGAAGAAGTTTGGTCAAGGTGTCAAAACTGGTCCCTTGAATTACAAGACTTGTCAAAATTAGCCCCTGAAAGAATATCTTTTGAAGAATTGTCAAGACAGACCCTCCAAGTATTCAAGAAAGTTCAAGATGGCCCTTGGATAATACTTGTGAAAGTTGGCAGAAAAGGTCCTCTTATTTTTAGAATTTACATTATGGTCCTTGTGATATCATAAACCTTTTTCACTACTACTATAAATTACACTTAACCCATAAATTAATAAAACCCAATACAAATCCCCCCTGTGGCCCAATTCACCCTTAGTTACAAACCAGCCCATCACACCTTCACTTAACACATGGCCCATTCCTTATAACCTTAACCCGATCCACTCAGAACTCCACAACCCAGTCAAACAACCCACACCCGGAGTCAAAAGAAATATACCCTTCCCTCCTTTTTCACCCATGATTACTGTTTACCTCCTTCCCCCCTTTCACCCTGCAAATTTAACCTCGAACACTCCGAATTGACCTGGTACCTTCGAGAAAGGTCTGCCAAGCTGTTAGAATGAGGTTAGAGCTCCTTCCACGTGGCATAACATAAGCCTTTCATTGGGTAGAACAAGCTAGAAACGGATTAAAGGGCTGAGATTGCTTGAATGGAGGAACCTTCTAGTGGGATTAAATTGAATGGTCTTGATTATGCTTCCTGAAGCTTCTGGCAAGCACTCCCACCGCCTCTGATTGCTATATAAAGGGTGTCCTGCCCATGGTGAAGTCGAGTAGTTTTTAGGAAGTAGTTTAGGAACAATAGTATAGGTTATGGTATAAGCTTTTACTGATTAAGCTCTTTTTGTAATCTTCTTAAAGCTTTTCATTGTATTTCAGCCTTGTTTTAATAAAATTTCAGCTTTCATCACACTTTATCTTTTCCTCAGTTTTTAGCTTTTAAAGTTTAAGCCTTTATTTACTCGTTCAAGCTTTTATCTTTCTCAAGTTACTTTAAGCTCTTTTATCAGTTCTCTTAAGCTTAATTTATTTTACCTTAGCACTCAGTTCTATAAAAAAAATAATAATAAAAAAAAATAAAAATAATAAACTGAGGGAACAAGCTTGCATAAGCTCCAATACCCTCTGGACAAGCTCAGTAAGCCTTCTCATAGCTTGACTGAGCTTATCTCATCAGTTCATAAGCCTTTCCATTTTAAGTCTAATTCAAGTAAGTTCTCCTTTTACTGCACTCTTAGCTTAGTTCTTAGTTTAATCTGCTTAATTGTTTTTTTAACTATAGTTGATTTTAGTTGTTTGAATGCTTATAGCTAATACTTGTGTGCCCACTGCCTAGTTCTACCTAAATCTGCATCAGCTTGTTCTTGTTGTTCTTTGTTGTGTTTTATTGTTTATTTAGCTTCTATTGTGACTCTATAATCTGTTTGTAGCTTTATATTAGTTGGTTACAGCTTAAATACAAAGTTGTAATGTAAACCTTTAGTTTAAGGAGTGTTTGGTTTAGGCTAGTTTTGCATGTTCTTGTTGTTTGCTTGCTTGTTTATTTGCATTTGTAGTTTACTCTGGTCATAATATAGTCATCTTAGTCATAATATTTGCATCTATAACTCTAAAAGTCAAAATTGCTTGTATACTTGATTTCTACCTGAATAAGTGCAAGCTGATCTTTATGCCACTAATTATTTGTTGCATTTTGTGTTGTTGTTTGTGATTTCTGAGTTTGAACTAGTTCCTAATACACCTAGTGAGAGTTTTGATCTAATAGAATTCAAGTTAGTCAAACTTTAGATGCAAATACAAAAGTCAAGAATCTGCTAAAATTCTTTTGGAAACCAGTTTCACTGCTGAACTTGGCTTAAATTAAGGTTCAATTAGCTGTTAGAAATTAGGGCTTTTAGGTTTTTAAGGTAGTATCCTAGGTAGTCTTCATTTTGCCCCCATTAGGTTTTAGTAATTAGCTTATTAGACTGCTTAAAAATAAGCTAGAAGTAGGGTACTTAGGCTTGTTTTTGTCAAAATAGAGTAAACTGCAAATAGTGCTTATGAGCTTCTTTTCTGTGCTTTTCTTGTTCCATTATGCTTATTGTAGTATGCTTAAGCTGTCCTAAAAGTTGTGTGCTCCAAAGTGCTTATTAGCTTATCTTTTAGCTTATTCCCAAACTGCTTATTGTTCCAAAAGTGCTTATTAAGGTTTCAAATTAATAAATTTTATTTTTCCTAGGTTTTTTATATTATTTTAGATTTCCCTGAAAAATTTCATAATTTTATTAAGTCATTTACTATTTATTTTAATTAGAACTAGTTTTAAAATCTTTTTAAATCCTTTTTAATTAATAATAATTCATAAAAAATCAAAAAAATATTTTTCTGTTTTAATATTATTATTAGGTTATTTTAGAATTATAAAAATTATATTTTTATTTTTCTACCTTTATTTCATATTAAATATTATTTTAGTATAATTAAATAGTTAAAAGTAGTTTTTAATTAATAATAATTAAATAAAAAGCCAAAAAAATATTTTTCTTTTTCCTAAAATTTTATTTTATCTTTTAGTAAGTAGGAAAATTATTTTCATCCCCGTAGAATAAGTGTAGCTTTAAATACACTTTTTATCTTGCGCGTTCGCGTTTATTTTGTGTTTTAATTACGTTTTTAGGTTTTAATTAAGATTTAGGTTTACGTGCTTTCGTGTTGATATTATTTTATTTCCATAGTGTAATTTTAGCTTAGGGTTCCCCTTAAACCCCTCACATTCACTTCACGAATCGCGAACACGAACCTACGAACCAAGTTTCAGCCTTCGTTGGGAATACGACCCGGGGATACATATTTACCCGTGCTATCCTCGGAAGATATACTGCTATATATATACTATATATATCATTGTTGTATCAAATTTTTGGCGCCGCTGCCGGGGAAGGCTTGAAACGAGTACGTCGATTCCATTTGTTGTTTTTGTGATTTGAAGATCCTTCCTCGGAAGTTACGTATTTTCGTTTGTAAATAAATAATAAGTAGTTAGAAATCGAACACTTGTAGAAAGTGTTTTAGTCATAATAAACTATAAAAAGGAACCTCACTTCTGCGGGAGTGTTGTAAACCGTGCCCAAATAACGAACAAAAGAAATCGCGAGGTTACTCGTTTTTCCGATTATTTTGAGTTTTACAACCGAATAAACGAGGAATACGGAAGTCTTGACATTAAATTGATGACTGAAGAGAGCAGGTTTTTAAGTACACTGTACATTTGAGTACCTCGTACACCTCGTTCTCCCACCTCGCCGCGCGTAAGCTCAAGAGAAAAGAGAAACGTTTAATTTAGTGATTACCAAAGATAAAAAAAGAATAATAACTTGTTTTGTTTTCGTCTTAAAAACTTAAAATACTTAAAAAACCCAAAAAAAAGATTTTAACCTCTAAGTTAATTTTCCTTTTCGTCTATGTTTTCAAAAATCCAAAAAGAATCTTCGTCATCCTCTAATTCGTTTAATTCTCTTCTTCAACCCTCTGAACGTTTAATTCTTACAAACTCGACTTGTGTCAATTGTGGAGAACGCCTCTTCGGAGAACCATGTATGTATTGTACGTGCGAGCAATGTGGTTGTAATCTTCAAAACGGAGTTTGTCGGCTTTGTAATTCGTACTCGTATGTTCAAAATTCGTTTAACAATCCTTCAAACATTCCCGATTACCCACCACCACCCCCGCCGCCTACGTTTACTTGCTTCAATTGTGGTAATCCCTCCGAAAAAGGTTTACCATGTGGACGGTGTTTTTGTAATCAATGTGGATTTATTAATTGTATGTGTTACGCTCAAAGAGTTGAACCCTCATTCGCGTACAATCCTAATCCGAGCTTTTTCAATAATCCACAAAACGATTTCATCCCGTACGAGCCAAATCCGTGTTTTCAAAATTTTAATGATGATTCGTTTAACAATGCACCGATTTCACACCCACAATACCCAACCTTTGACACACAACTTCAGAGTAATGAACTTTATGAAGCTATTGCTCAATCTCAGAAATTAATGCTTGAATATAATGAGCTGAGTCAAACTAATAATGAACTGCTTCTAATTTTAATGAATGATTTAGAAGAATTAATTCGTAGAAGAACTCAAGATCAAGAAAACGAGCTAATTAACGAAGAAAGTTCTACGATTAATCCTACTCCAGCCTCAGATCCTCTTATTTCTGAGTCTTCTACTGCTTCTCTCACGTCGGTTGAGAAAAGTGATGTCTTTTCAGATGAGATCGAGGCATGTCTTGCTAATAATCATTCAGATCCGACAATAGTTGACGACTCTAATTTCGATCCGGAGGGAGATATTCGTGTCCTTGAAAAATTATTACATGAAGAACCGTCATCTTCCTTCCCTCCGAAAAACGATATAGTAATCAATGAGTCCGTCGATGATCATGATGAGAAATTTTCCGACTCTGACGATGATGCTTCTTTATCTTGTGGAGAAATCGATTATATTGATGAAGAAATTCCTTCGTATGGCAATCCCACCTCATTTTCTGAACCAATTATTCCCGACTCTTCTAACCCTTCTTTCACACCGGTTGAGAAAGGAAACTTCTCCTCAGAAGAGATCGATGCTTTTTCAGAAATTGATGAAACTTCTAATGAATCAGATAACCTTGTTTGTGAAACTTTCAAAACAACTTTCACCAATCCTCTATTTGATCTCGAACCAGACTTTACTACGATTTCAGATAATCCAATCTTCGATTTCCAGATAAAGGATAGTGATGAGTCTGTTACGGAACCCGAGGTTACTAAGTTATCATAACTCCCATCGATCCTACTCCACCAAGAATTGAAGAAGTTTCTGAGCCTACTAAGTTATCATCTTCTAATAATCCATCATCTTCTACCGTGGTTGATACATCGTTATCGTTCCCTTCCAAGGATAAAATTTTCAAACCCGGTATACCACCTTTTATGGACTCTGATGGGCTCCAGCCCAACATCCTTGCTTTTTAATGTACTACTCAAGAATTCGTTAATGAAAATTTGAAGAAGGATGATTTTAAGATTAAGGAGAAAGTTGTGCTTACTCTGGAGGATATCTACGAATTTGACTTCACAATCATCGTTATGATCTTTCTTCCTTATCTTACCTATTCTACTGCTTCTCCCATCCGTTACTCTCCCGGGAGTGAGGATGTTGTTTTTGATCCCGGCATCGTCGCTTTTCATGTCGTGTGTTTCATTTGCTCCCCCAAGGACGAATAAATTCGGGGCGAGTCTAAGCTACACGACTCGATAATAAACAAGCGCTTCGTGGGAGGCACCCCATGCTTATCCTTTTTATCTTTTTCCTTTTATTTTCTTTCACTAATAAATAACCATGAGGAGGGTTCCCTCTTCCATTTTCTTGTGTTCGTGTTTGTGCTTGTGTTTTATGTCCAGATTGCCCGAAAATGAAGACTCTCGTGCTCGTCATGCTTGTCCTTTCTCCACTCGAGTCTCATTTTTCGACGCTTCTCATATCCTTATCGTTTCGACTAACGTTTATCTATTTGGCATACTTAATAAACGGCCTTAGATACTCGTAGGTTACCCTTACCTTCGAAACATTGAGGACAATGTTTCACTTTAGTCTGGGGGGGTGAATCTTTCGATTCGATTTTTACCTTGCATTTTTACCGTTACTCACGCAACCCCGTTTTTCCGAAAAATTTGAAAAATTTTAAACGAAAAAACACAAAAAAAAATGAGAAAAATTTTCAAAAATACAAAAATAGAATAAGTTTTGACACCATGTTGACTTTCCTAATGGTAAGAGTAGGAATAAAAATTCTGACTTGACCGGGCGTGTTGAGCCCTAGCTCGTTTCCCCTAGCTAGGCTTTCGCGAATTAAAAATCCGCGAAGAATGAAAAATGATAGAGTTCGATTATAAGTAAGATGGTAAAACACACTTCATCGAGAGTATTTGTGACTTTTTACTCCCATAAGCTTGTTTCACCCCTTATAATAGTAATTTAGGTTTAATTAAAGCTGCGAGATTTTGGCGAAACTTAGTTTCGAAGTCCTTGCCAAAAGGATCTTTGCTCATGAGGGTTGGGTACACATGGAGGTACTGCCAGCGTTACGGTGTAATAGACTATTCCATCTTGCCGGCTCGCAACCGATGTTGGGATTGTTATAAAAGCCGTAGGACTTGGGGTTTGGCAAAAATAAAAATACGTATGTTGTGCTTAATAGTAAAAATTGGCTATTTGTTTCATTATATACGTAAGCTCACATACAGCACATATTGTTAGGCATCCACGTCGGCCCTTTATAACATCACCAACATCGGCTGCGACCTCGGGCAGATGTGATAGTCTAGTTATACCCGTACCGACCGTGGTTATTATTTCCTCCGCACTTTTATTGAAGTCTACAACGATCGGCCCTGGGCGAACCCCGGCAAAGATGGCAGAAAACCTTTTTGGTCATTGGATTC
>LBNU01016014.1:24818-36606 GCA_014162995.1 Artemisia annua
AAGTAGGAAAATTATTTTCATCCCCGTAGAATAAGTGTAGCTTTAAATTCACTTTTTATCTTGCGCGTTCGCGTTTATTTTGTGTTTTAATTACGTTTTTAGGTTTTAATTAAGATTTAGGTTTACGTGCTTTCTTGTTGGTATTATTTTATTTCCGTAGTGTAATTTTAGCTTAGGGTTCCCGTTAAACCCCTCACATTCACTTCACGAATCGCGAACACGAACCTACGAACCAAGTTTCAGCCTTCGCTGGGAATACGACCCGGGGATACATATTTACCCGTGCTATCCTCGGAAGATATACTGCTATATATATACTATATATATCGTTGTTGTATCACTGGTCAAAGTAGATAGTACCGTTGCGAGAAACTCTTCTTAGATATATACTTTGACGGGTCTAACTTCCTTTTTTAAGGAATGTTAACAACTTCAAGTTAGTTATTAGGGCTAGTTATCACCTAAAAACTGATAATGGATCCCTTTAACTAAGCAACATAAACGTGTCCCTCGGGTATATGTCTATTAAGAGCCGATCAATTCAAATAAGTGCAACTCACCCCGACATGTGCAAATTCTTTCTTCCTATAAGCACATGTTAAGGGGGAGCATTTGAAAAATGATAAAACTCTCAAGGTGATAACCAAAATGTGTTTCTTTATCATAAACACCTTGAGAGAATTTTCAATGATTTTGGTTATATGGCGAATTTGGAAAAATACCAAAAGACCGACCACTTTAATTTAATGCATGGAGTTATAAGGATGGTAAGGTTAGGTATATGTTCCCATGATCCACCAGAACCGGAAGGATCTTCCCAGGGACAATCCAATAGATAGATTAGAAGTCCTTAGGAATGATTGAAAAAAGGAGAAAAGTGAGAAAGGGAAGAGTGTCGACTGAGACTGAGCTAGGACTGGAACAAACCCAACAAGGTCCTAGTAAATGAAGTCTCGGTAAGCACTGAAGGGGTTGAAGAATTAAAAATAAATGAAATGAGAAAGGGTGAAAAGAAATAGCCCTCCAATTATTCAACCTTAGGGCAGACACCGGGTTCAATTCATATGCTATAACGAAATATCTTTATTCCAGTTTATATATTTACTAATCATACGGGAATTTTACGAAAGGCTACATATTCGACATCATTTCATCAGAGAACAAGTGGAAAAAGGAATTGTGGAACTCTACTTTGTAAGGACGGAATTTCAGCTGGCTGATATCTTCACAAAGGCACTTCCTAGAGAACGGTTTCAATTCATTCTCCCACGTCTTGGAATGAAGAGCATCACTCCTGAGTCACTCAAAAGTCTTCAGGAAGATAATGAGGAGTAACTGATTCACTTCACATATCCTTTTATATATATTTTATAAAATCCAGAAAAGAAAAATACAAAAATATAAAACCTATAAAACCCATAAAAATTTGAAAATACCAAAAATATGTGTTCACGTAACAATGGTTTGCTATTACTTCAGATAGCAACCCGGTTTTTCAAATCCGTGTAAAAAACACGTTATCATGTTTTTACTATGTGCGGATTATCCGAAAGGTTGTACGCTTCAGTGCAGCCTTTCTAGTAAAAGAAGAGAAGTCTTCTTTTCCCAAAATCTCTTTCTTCTAAAAAAATTCTTCAAAAGAGATTTTGTGGTGTACAAGGTGGCCATTGGTCTTAAATTTTCTCGTATACGTTACCACTCACATTAATGGCTACTAAACGTTAAAATGGAAAAACGGGTCATTAATTGAGGGGGAGCGTATGTGTTCAATATTTCTGCACCTTTAAAAACTTTGTGCACCAGCCACAGTAAAAACTCAAAAAGTGTCTCATTATCAGTAAACGTTTAAAATTTTGCCACATGTCTCTCCAAAGCTTTTTCGAAAATCATTTAAATCAATTGGGATCACAAAATCTCAAAAGATTTGAAATTTTATGCTCGGGGGAGAGAATGTGATTTAAATATAAAAACTGATTTTAAAGATGTTTTGGACTCAAAAGATCGCTCCCTTATGTGCTAAAATTTTAAAAGATTTTGGAATATGAACAAAGCACATATTGAGGGGGAGCAAGTGATTTAAAATGATGAATAAATGATCTATTTTGCAAGCTCACCCGTATGTGCCAAAGTTTTTCAAAATTGATTCAATCAATGGGCACATATTGAGGGGAGCAAGTGGCTAAGAGTCTTTCGCGGGTTTTTACAAAATCAAGTAGAAACCGTGAATTGCTTATGACTCAGAATTTGACTCATGAATTGACGAAACATGAAAAGGCGTGAATCGAAAAGACTAGTCCTGGCCGGGTAATAATTTCAAGCTGGTCTAACCAGTGATGTAAACGTGTCTCGAAGAGGACTGGTCAAAGTAGATTGTACCGTTTCGAGAAACTCTTTTTAAATATATACTTTGACGGGTCTAACTTCCTTTTTAAGGAATGTTAACAACTTCAAGTTAGTTATTAGGGCTAGTTATCACCTAAAAGCGGATAATGGATCCCTTTAACTAAGCAACGTAAACGTGTCCCTCCGGTATATGTCTATTAAGAGCCGATCAATTCAAATAAGTGCAACTCACCCCGACATGTGCAAAAATCTTTCTTCCTATAAGCACATGTTAAGGGGGAGCATTTGAAAAATGATAAAACTCTTAAGGTGTTAACAAAAATGTGTCTCTTTATCATAAACACCTTGAGAGAATTTTCAATGATTTTGGTTATATGGCGAATGTGGAAAAATACCAAAAGACCGACCACTTTAATTTAATGCATGGAGTTATAAGGATGGTAAGGTTAGGTATATGTTACCATGATCCACCAGAACCGGAAGGATCTTCCCAGGGACAATCCAATAGATAGATTAGAAGTCCTTAGGAATGATTGAAAAAAAGGAGAAAAGTGAGAAAGGGAAGAGTGCCGACTGAGACTGAGCTAGGACTGGAACAAACCCAACAAGGTCCTAGTAAATGAAGTCTCGGTAAGCACTGAAGGGGTTGAAGAATTAAAAATAAATGAAATGAGAAAGGGTGAAAAGAAATAGCCCTCCAATTATTCAACCTTAGGGCAGACACCGGGTTCAATTCATATGCTACTGATTGTTGCTAAGGTAACATCGGTATTAAAGATTAAGACGTCATGGACCCAGTGACGCACTGCACTAAACCTTCCAGCCACTCAAGTTCTCTTAAAAGAGCTTGTTTCATTCTCACGGGGAACCGGTGTAAACTATCGATTTGTCTCTTAGAGCAAGTTGATATTGAAACATGAGACCCCTCCCTAGTCTCCGCATAGGATAACCAATGTGCACTTATCGAGTCTAGAGCCAAGAGATGCATCAAAAGATCTCATAGGTACACTTGATACTTATACACTGGTGGTTCAACATTAAGGGCACCAGGTGTAGTATTTCGAGTCCTACGCAGATCTTAGCAATCTGCCAAGAACACTTATGAGGGAATGTACATAAGTATTTCCCAATGATTGAGTGGAAACTCCTGCCAGGGTCAACATCAAACAGCCCTGACAGCAGGTCACTTCGGTAATCTCTTGTAGGTTACGCTTAGTGTGTTCGGTGGTGTTCCAAAAGGTCTACAGTCGTGGGGTGATCTCCAGCGACTCACCTAATCGTTGGTGTACTTCGGTATGTCAGTGAAAGCCCTTTCGGGGGCATCCGATTGGGAACGGCCTTGGTAAGGATTAGAGAAAGTCTTCACACTATGCTGTTGACGATCTCGAAGTCCAAACTTGTAAGTGCCGTTTTGTTTATTACTAACCATGTTTTATGCAGCTCAACATACCAAACATACCATGTTCACCAGCATCACTCGAGTTCCACATGCTCATACCAACATCTAAAAGGAGACGTCAGAACTGTTCAACCGGGAAGATCTACTCAACAAAGATGTATGGGCATGTTGGAAAGGCGTAATCACACCAAAGACAAAGAAGTTGACGATTGATGCCGATTTCTGAAAAGATGCAGATTCATCATCACATGCTTACACTTCAACATCATAATTCAAGATATCATGATCAAAGAATGGGCTTCGACTATGCTTCCTCAACTCTGATGCAGAAGATCATGATCCAGAAAAGTGTAAGCATGACATCACAAAGATAATCACTACATCATAAAGAGACACATACACTCAAAGATGACTTGAAGCTAATTATATGGATGAAGAGCAAAGAACAAAGTCAAAAGATCATCATATACATCAAGGAAGTCATCTTGGGTCGATTATCAATGAAGAATCAACAACTACGAGCTACAAAAGAATCTACAAAGATCTCAATGCAAGAATTCAAGAATAAAGAACAAAAGGGTGACCTCTCTTAGGGGGAGATTGTTAGGAATACGATTTTTGTATAAGAAAGATTCGGTCACCCCAGATATGATTAAGCATTGTTTAGCTCGTAGTAGTTACATTAGTTAGTAATACGTAGTTTAGAATTAGATTAGTTCGCGGAAGAAGGACGGGTCTTTACCCACTGTATACCTGATCCGCAGCCCAAGTGGCACGCCCAAGTGGCAAAACCCATGTATATAAACCCCTCTCCATCCTTGGAGAGGGTAAGCCTTCTCTCATAATTTTATTTTCTTTTTTTTGGTTTTCTCTCAAGGCTTCATCTCTTTCTCTCTCTAACTTTCTCTCTCTAGAATTTCTTTCTTTTTTTCTTACCTTCAACGAGCCAAACCACAAGTATATTTGTGTTTGTGATGTTAACTAATATCCTACATTAGGCATGTCTTCTGGCATCGTCAGAAGTTCAAAATGTTTTCAAAACATGCCTACATGGCTTGCAGTTATTTCAGACTGCAACCCGTTCTTAAAATTATGGTTTGCTATTACTTCAGATAGCAACCCGGTTTTCAAAATCCGTGGAAAACACGTCACCATGTTTTTCACTGTGTGCGGATTATTCGAAAAGTTGTACGCTTCAGTGCAACCTTTCTAGTAAAAGAAGAGAAGTCTTCTTTTCCCAAAATCTCTTTCTTCTAAAAATTCTTCAAAAGAGATTTTGTGGTGTACAAGGTGGCTATCGGACTTAAATTTTCTCAAATACGTTACCGCTCACATTAATGGCTATTAAACGTTAAAATTAAAAATGGGTCATTAATTGAGGTGGAGCGTATTTGCTCAAAATTTCTGTACCTTCAAAAACTTTGTGCACCAGCAACAGTGAAAAACCGAAAAGTGTCTCAAAATCAGTAAACGTTTAAAATTTTATCACATTTCTCTCCAAAGCTTTTTCGAAAATCATTTAAATCAATTGGGATCACAAAATCTCAAACGATTTGAAATTTTATGATCGGGGGAGAGAATGTGATTTAAATATGAAAACTGATTTAAATGTGATGTTTTGGAACTTAAAAGATATTTTTGGACTTAAGAGAACGCTCCCGTATGTGCTAAAATTTTAAAGATTTTGGATTATAAACTAAGCACATATTGAGGGGGAGCAAGTGATGAAAAATGATGAATAAATGATCTCAAATGAAAGCTCACCCGTATGTGCCAAAGTTTTGAAAACTTGATACTTCTACACTGGTTGTTCAACATTAAGGACACCAGTTGTAATATTTTGAGTCCTACGCGGATCTTAGCAATCTGCCAAGAACACTTATGAAGGAATATACATAAGTATTTCCCAATGATTGAGTGGAAACTCCTGCCAGGGTCAACATCAAACAGCCCTGACAGCAGGTCACTTCGGTAATCTCTTGTGGATTACGCTTAGTGTGTACGGTGGTGTTCCAAAAGGTCTACAGTCGTGGGGTGATCTCCAGTGACGCACCTAATTGTTGGTGTACTTCGGTATGTCAGTGAAAGCCCTTTTGGGGGCATCCGATTAGGAACGGCCTTGGTAAGGATTAGAGAAAGTCTTCACATTATGCTGTTGATGATCTCGAAGTCCGAACTTGTAAGTGCCGGTATTTTTATTACTAACCATGTTTTATGCAGCTCAACATACCAAACTTGCCATGTTCACCACCATCACTCTAGTTCCACATGCTCATACCAACATCTAAAAGGAGACGTCAGAACTGTTCAACCGGGAAGATCTACTCAACAAAGATGTATGGGCATGTTGGAAAGGCGTAATCACACCAAAGACAAAGAAGTTGACGATTGATGCCGATTGCTGAAAAGATGCAGATTCATCATCTCATGCTTACACTTCAACATCATAACTCAAGATATCATGATCAAGGAATGGGCTTCGACTATGCTTCCACAACTCTGATGCAGAAGATCATGATCCAGAAAAGTGTAAGCATGACATCACAAAGACAATCACAACATCACAAAGAGACACATACACTCAAAGATGACTTGAAGCTAATTATTTGGATGAAGAGCGAAGAGCAAAGTCAAAGATCATCATATACATCAAGGAAGTCATCTTGAGTCGTACATCAATGAAGAATCAACAACTACGAGCTACAAAAGCATCTACAAAGATCTCAATGCAAGAATTCAAGAATGATTTTCAGGGGTGACCTCCCTTAGGGGGAGATTGTTAGGAATACGTTTTTTGTATGAGAAAGATTCGGTCACCCCCAGATATGATTAAACATTGTTTAGCTCGTAGTAGTTATATTAGTTAGTAAAACGTAGATTAGTAGTAGATTAGTTCGCGGAAGAAGGACGGGTCTTTACCCACTGTATACCTGATCTGCAGCCCAAGTGGTAAAACCCATGTACATATATACCCTCTCCATCCTTGGAGAGGGTGAACCTCCTTAGTGTGGAGGGTGTGGTTAGGAGTTTTCCTTCGCCACATAAGTTTCACATCAGCTTTTTCTCTCTCCAAAACATTTTCCTTCAACTTTCTCTCAACCACTGCGACACCTTCTCTCCCTTCTATTAATTTTTTTCTATTTTTTATTATTTAAAAATACCCCTAAAATACAAATATCCCTCACAATACACACAACAAATAAATTAACCACTCTCTCTCTCTTCATATTGTCACGGGACTCAAGTCCCGAACGGGACAATTTTTTACTTTGCTTTTGTTTTCCCGAAATGCTTGCATTGGTCTTGCCGCAAGGGAATCTTCCTTTTGCCTCTATTCCCGCTCCACACCCTCAAGCCTTAATCTATTTTCTTTTTTTTGGTTTCACTTTCTCTCTCTAGGTTCCACTTTCTCTCTCTCTCTTTCTCTCTCTAAACCTCTCTTCTTCTTCTTCTTCTTATTCTTTCTTTCTTTCTTTCTATCTTTCTACTATTCGATCCATATACATGAAAACCAACTATGTTATGAATATGTGTATCCTACAAACTCGCTTTATGAGAAGTTAGTCGTCAAACACTTTCAGTAATCAAAAGAAAGTTTCTTCTTTCGCTAGATGTGACAGTGTAAAATATAGTCTCATTACTACGGAGAGGTGAGGGCAATTTGCACCAACATTCTGCTCGTGCTACCCATATAAGTATCAATTTGCGCCAACAATGAGTGAGTCTTTCTTTTTCAGATTGAAGGATATAAAGGTGTAGATCGATTTGAGCAATGGTATCTATAAAAACTATAAAGAACATTCGAGTTAACTCACATCTACATCATCCCCAATTGAAGATGCATTAGAGAAAACAATACTTAGCTAGGTTATACGTGTATTGAAAAACCAAAAGTATTCCTCATTCTAAAAGTCGATTCAAGGTAGCCTACTAAAGCTCTCTAAAATGTACATGCCAATGATTTGCCAACGGCTAAAAGTCCAATGTCAGATACGCATGTAATCAACCTTAATTAGCAAGCAAATAAATTTGATATATGGTCAACAAAACTTGGGTATTAAGAATCTTACAACATAAAGCATTAAAGTAGGGGTGTTGATCGGTTCTGTTATCGGTTTGTTCGGTTAGTTCAGCTCGGTTAATTCGGTTTAGAAAAATTTTTAGGTTAACCCGAGAACCGAACCGAACCAAATTCATATTCGGTTTTCGGTTCGGTTCGATTGAATTCTAGTTCGGTTCGGTTCTTGGGTTGACCCGAATATCACTATTTATTTTTAAAAAATTAATAATTGCATAGATAATTAGAAAAAAAATATATTTCAAGCATAAAAAGTGTTTTTTTATATTAAAATAACATTTTAACAGTATTTGTATATATATATATATAAATATATAAAAAAAAATACATAAATATGTAAAAATATATATAAATATATAAAAAATATATATATATTTATATAAATTCGGTTTTCGGTTCAGACTGCCAAACCAATATCCAAACCAAGAACCAAATTAGTAGTTCGGTTCGGTTCGGTTTTAGCAAATTCGGTTCGGTTATTAGTTCGGTTCGATTGTTTTCGGTTCGGTTCGGTTTCGGTTTTCAGTTTATTCGGTCTTTTCGTTTTTTTTTCTCACCCCTACATTAAAGCCTCAACAAATCAAAAAGGAAAACAGTAAGCACGAGCCTATACAAGCAAGTCTTCATGATGAGCCCATAAGGTATGTACTAACTGCTAAAAAAAAAAAAAAAAAAAAATGCTAATACCTAAAATCAAAATGATTATGGGAGAACACACCCTTAAATTATTTAAGTCATTATAATAACTCAAAAAGTTGTAGTCACAACTTAACGGACTCATTATCTGATATGTGGATTAACTAGTGTGTTCAAACTTAAGTCCGTCATACTCTCTTCTAAAAGTAAGTATTCAACGTAACGCGACCAATTTATTTTTTTATGATACAAATCTCCTAGTCAGTACCTTACATGTTGCAGACATACCTCTTGTAAACCACACATCAATTGTTAAGAATGTTAGGTTTATTAACGACCTTGACGTCCGAGAGAAGAGGTAAGTCACCATATCCACAACGTCAAAGATGTCTCATCATATGATAAATAAATTAACTTTTCAACACGTATCCTTTGAATAATAGAATATACTAAGACATACTACAATTTAAGTATATGCAAACTAGCCCATAGATAATAGGTTATTATTAGGAGGCGAGTTATATTACAACCCCAAAATTTCTCGCGTACCAAGGGACGGCATCCAAAGCGTCCATCAAATTCAATCCAACGGTCCAGATTAAAAAGGAATAAAAAAAAACTGCTAATAAACACACGGAGGGTATAAACTGTCATTTATTTGTGAAACTATCTACCCCCTAAATCCGCTACTCACATAACTTCAATTCATTCTCCTACACTCAAACACACACTCAAAAAACACACACAACTCACAAAAAACCGAGTCAAAATCAATAGATATCCGTGCGTAACCGTCCCCTAAGATCTGAAAACAATACAAACTCCATAAAAATGAAAATAAAGACGCCGACGACACTGTAATGAACAATACATGACGGACACGGAGACCGAGGAGGAAGACGACGAAACTCCGACCACCAAAACCGACTAAAAAACGGTCTAAAAAAACGGTTTTCAGGTATAATAATCAACTTTTTTTCCATTTACATCTTTTTTTACTCGCCATTCTATTTTTTATGATAAATAATGATGACAACTGTTTATAGAGTTTATGATAGAATGTGTGATGATAGATAGTTAGATATCAATGTTTAATGAGTTTTGATCATATTGATGAGATTTTATTGAAAAAATGTATTAGAAGTAAGGTTTTAAGTGTTTACAGAGATTTTGTTGATGTTATTGATAATTTAGTGAAGAAAAATGTGATAGAAGTAAGGTCTAAGACATGCACATGGTCGTAGACAAACACAAACCGTTCGGCTTATGTTTCGCCAACGACTAAGCGTTTTTTTAAAATATAGACAGTTTATGTTGATGTTACTCCTTGTTTAACGGTTGAAATGTTTGGCTTAAATAAAGGCATAGCCTTCGGCTATGCCTTCATTTAAGTACAAACACATAACCTTCGGCTATGTGTTAGTCTACAGTTAACAATTTGGCTATGTGACTATATTCTACTGAAATATCACATGTGATATGATATATCCATGTGATATATTTGTATCACATGGTATATATCATATCACATGTGATCACATAGTATATCACATGTGATATACCATGTATCAACATGTGATATATCACATGTGATATGATATGTTTGGAATTACGTGTGATATGATATATATATCACATGTGATATGTTTGGGAATTACATCTTAGTAATTGGAAAATTTATATGTTAAATGCAGAAACAAAAAGAGACAAGGGTCAGCGATAGTGATGTCAATGATGCTATGAAAAATGTTTCATCAATCCCGTTCCTATCGAGAAACTTCAAAAAGCAACCCAAGAGTAAGGTAAATATAATATTATCATACATACACATGCTGACATGACATATGAAAAGCTTGCTTCTATATTATTACAACTTTCACATTACATATGACTTATAATTGATATGCAAATTTAAATGCAGATAAGAAAAGAAAATGTGCAGTCACTGAAAGAATTGCTGCGCTACAAAAAAAGAAAGAAAAAAGTTGCGAAAGAAGTTAGAAAGAAAGGCACAAAATAAGCTGCAAGAAAAGAAGAAAGAAACGGAAGGCAGCGGAAGCCCGAGGAAGCAAGAAAAGCGCGGAAGCCGAGAAAGCACAGGAAAGCCTGCAGAAGCCGAGGAAGCAAGAAAAGCTGCAGAAGCCCGAGGAGGCAGGAAAGCAGGGCAGAAGCCGAGGAGGCCAAGGAAAGCAGAGAAAGCGAAAAATGTTGCTGAAGAAGAAGAAAAACCAGACAGTAAAAAGGGAAAGCCAAAACTTGGTGTACACCGAAAGAAGATGTGGGCAAGAAGAAAGAAAAAGACACGCCAAAAGTTTACAGTTATGAATCACCAAAAAAGAGAACACGAAGTACTCCAAAAACAACCAGCAAGAAAGCGAAGAAGGGAAAGAGCTCTGCGAAGAAGAAAGAAACGGCATGAAATCAAAAAAGAAAGGAGAAGTAATTCCCCCAAAACATACAAGAGTCACCGAAAAAAAACCAGAAAAAATGAAGACAACAACTGGGTTTATCGTAGCATTCAGAACAAGGTCCTCACAAAGCATTGGTCTGATGCAACAGAACGGCAGACTTGGTCCAATGGAAGAGAAAAAGGTGCCTTAAAGAAAATGGTTTGAAAGCTATGGATCAACTTCCCATTGAATCGAACTTCAGGTTCTTTGGATTTATGTGTTGAATAATTTCCCATCCAAAAAGCCATGGAACTAGGCTAGAGAGGGATCCATAAAGGGTAACACGTCCAAAAAAGTACTGACATGGCTTGGTGTACCAATGGGGGAAAGCCAGAAAAGTGGAAATGAGATGGGAACCGAGAGAATGGGACGATAATTCATTACAAGATGGCTGTAACAAACAATATTATAAACTTGGTAAGAAGAAAGGACACCAGCTCTTATTGCAAAGGATAATTAACAGAAAACGAATGCGCGATTTCATGTTTCAGAATTAATTCCTGCATGCTAATTTGCAAGCACATGCACACTTGATAGTGTGGAAGTGCCCATACAATGTGCTAAGGAATGTGAAAGAGGATGACGACATTGCCGCCATAATGGTGTGGCTAGCATACTGATTCTTGGAGGGGGGGGGAAGCACCATAACTTGGAAGAGATTGGAAGAAAGATCAGGGAAACTGACTAAATTGAGGTCCACTGACCGTTACTGCCAATGTAAGTTATTATTGAATGGTTTCTAGTATAATTTAGTTTAGGTTTTATCAGCATGTGATAAAAATACCTTTACACCAATCTCTTATTCTTATGTACAAAAGCTGCTACTACACCTGGGGATTCTAGCACACTTTCTCCAGAATTACCAAGTTAATGCGTCACCAC
>LBNU01016016.1:2592-14148 GCA_014162995.1 Artemisia annua
TGCCGGGGAATAGTTATTGTTTAGGTAGAATTTTTATTTCTTTAGGTCTACTCACTAGATTCCTTTCTAGCGAGATTTTTATTTTATTTTCTAGGATTTTCTTTAGTCTATCTTTTTCTTTGTGCTTTTGTTCGTCATAACTTACCCATTAATTATTCCGTTGACCATCTTGGAAAAAGCGAATCCACCCCTTACACTGACGAAGTGGCTTGGTTACGTAGCCAAATCGAGGAAGAGATAAGTGACCTTAGGGAACTCAATAGTATGATTGATATAGAGCTTGACTATGCCCTTAATGACTTAGCAACCGCCATGTACTCAGATAATTACTTAGAAGATAATAATCTTACGGTTGATGAGTTGGTTGAGAAACTGTATGAGGAGGAGAAAGTTCCTAGGTTGGATGATCATTACAATCTATACCCCACTAAGGAAGAAATCGCCTACTATAACAACCTAGTTGATAACCCTAGACCACCCTTTGTTAAAATCGACCCAAAAATTAAGAGGGGTGATCCTGGGAATGTGAAGATACCATGTATGATTGGGTACCAATATGTTGAGCATGCATACATTGACTGTGAATCCCCAATCAACGCAATATCCTCAAGCCTTTATAGCCACATCATGAACAAACCTCTTGAACCTAGGAAAAACCCAAAGTATCCCGATGGAGTTTGTAACTTCGTTGGAAGGGTTAAGGGTATTCATGTCCTTGTAGGAAATTTCACCTTTTTCACTGATTTCATGGACCTTGAGGATTTAGCAAGTGTTATTGACAGCCGCTTATCTCACGTCGTGTTAGGAAAACCATTTGTTGAGGTGTCCAATTTGAACTATAATCATTTGGAAGGCACGGTTCAGTTTTCTAATAACATGGATAGAATCACTTATAGGATGCCCTACAAAGCAAAAGAGTTCCGGTTTGTGCCTCGGCTAGACAAAGATTACATTGGTGTAGTTGAGGACATCAATGGTGAGGATAAGGAAAAAGGCATGAACTATGTTTGGGATAAGAGAAGCCTTTATTATAAAGATTGCTTAAGCCTAGGACCTAAATATAAAATTGACATGGAGATTGTTAGGAGGATTAGAGAGGCAATGGAGAGGCGAAACGGTAAAACGTAGAACCCGTGACTTTGAGTCTAGCTACAAGACTCGTAAATAAAGAAAAGCGCTTCTTGGGAGGCAACCCATGTTTTACTTGTTTTTGTGTGTTTATTTGATTTTATTTGTTTCCGTATGTAAGTTATATTTTTTTGTTATTGATTCATGCTTCAAACTAAATTGTGAAAATACTTTATTTTGTTTTTAACTTCGTCTTAACTACATATAAAGGTATTTTGCAAAAGCTAAGTGTAAGGGAAATCCAAATCGGTTTACAAAGAACGAATGAACATGAATCATAACAACGAAATTAGCATACATATTAGTACTTGTTTGAGTCAATTGCTTGTATCGAGTCATAATGAATTTTTGCAGGAATTCCAGGAAGTAAGATTTAGATTTTCCAGAATTTTTACCTGAAGCTTGACATCAGAATTCTGTCAGAACTTTCTGACGGCGTCAGGATTAACACCTGACGGCGTCAGGCTATAATTTTCTGCAAATTTTAAAAGTTTTGTATTTTTCCGGAAACTTAAAAAGTTTTGTCAGTTATTTAACTTATAATCTCCAGGAATTCTGCAAAATATTCATTCCACAAGCATTATATCTTATTATGTAGATTTTACCGCCGATTTTACGCGAGGTTGGCCTTTATCTTTTTCAGGTTAACAGGTTATTTTGGATAAGAAGACGTTTATTATTTTGGAAGGGAAGCTTTGAACGTTCGTCTTTCTTGAAAGAAGATCTAACCATGATTACCTCACTATCCACAACAAACGATTCAGGGGAGTATTTGATTTCATTCTTTCATCTTATTTACTTTTACGTCTTTTATTTGAACATTGGGGACAATGTTCGGTTTAAGTGTAAGGGGGTAAATGAAGACACCGTTGAGAATATACTTACGCTTGATGTTTTGCTTTGTTTGATAGTAAATTTGTAATAAAACTAAGAGAAATATTTGTTAGGGCAATTTTAGCGCCAATTTAAAATTTTTTACAACATTTAGGAGTGAAACCTTAATCTTAATGAGCGTCTCATGGATAGGAAATTGTATAACTAGCACAAAACCGTACCACTAAAAAATTTTCCACCCCAAATATGTGAGATTCGCCCCTAGAATTGGTAGGAAAAGCATCCATCTTTGGTGCTATGATGTGAGTACCGGTAGTATTTAGATTCTAGAACTTGCGTTAGGACCATCTCAAATCCACAAGTGTGACTACATTCGTGTAGTTAAGATTTACTACATGATAAGAGGCATTAGGATTAACCCATTGTTTTACACCCGTATATTTGTTATAATTACATTGACTTCATTGGTCAAGTAATTCTCCCACACCCTTTGCGTTGTATCCATTTTTGGTACACGATACCCCTAGTACACCCCTCCGAGCCTATCCTTTCGTTTCGACCTTTGAGCATCTTACTCAAAGTGAGAATTTGTTTACACCCCACTAAATGTACACCCAAATCGCCTTAGCCTACCTTGTATGCACCCACCTTTGGTGCATTATTGTGAAAACATTTGTTAAACCCTTAGTTAATTATCCGGTCAATTACATGGTTGCTAAGTTAAGTCATATCCTTGTACATATTGTTTTGGGACGATTGGGACTCATGGGTAAAGTACTAGTGTAATGAAGTAATGGGGAAGAACAACATTATTACCCCCATACGTGCTAAATATTTAAAAAGTACTCCAAGTTTTTCGATTATCTTAATTCGAGTCATTAGAATAGTGATTGTAAAGTTATGTAAAGATTCAAGTGTAAGGGGAATGCAAATCCCCTATGATGTATTATTTTGGATGGTAGGGCAAGAGTGTATGAAAAAAAAATCGAAAAATCAAGAAAAATACAAAAAAATATGAAAAAGAAAGAAGAAAAACATACGGACTACCATCCCGTTTCCTTTTATGTTCCTTTTTAGTTTTTGTTATTTCATTTTTAGACTAAGATTGAGTCGAGTCTTGACTTAAGCAACGATGTAGAGTGCATGTATTTGATCATGATAATTAACTCGCCACCACTAAAATACCCTTTATTCCAACCAAACCGTGTTATCATATCCCTACACCTTACGTTACAACCCTTTATAAAGCCCTCTTTGATAGTTTATCTTAGGTGCTTACGCCTAGTGGAGGAGTAATTGATCCTTTCCCAAGCCTATGGTAATCTATTTGCTATGACAGGTAGTGAGTGTTATTTTCCGTTTCCATTTATGAGATATAAACTTTATGACATTTGAGAGATGTGAGAATCCAAACACTATTTGTGAGGTGCTAGTGTATGATTTCCGTGCTTGTTATGATTAGGGTCTAATAACTATTTGTTGTAATTACTTTTATATTCGTGTTAAATGACCCCTAACTCATATTTTGATTGGAATAAAAGCTCATTTGCTTGAGGACAAGCAAATCTCAAGTGTAAGGGTATTTGATGAGACGAAAAGTGTTACGCTTTTAGGGGGTCATTTAAGCCCTAATTCGTATAAATGTGATCAAATATTGCCCTAAATCGTTCCTTTTGTCATTTTAGGTACTTTTGAGAGGAATTCTGGAAAACATGCATATTCGGACGTTTTTGGAGCATAAAAGTGAAGAAAACGACAAAGTCTCAAAAGATGAAGATTTACAACCTGACGGCGTCAGAAGTCACAAGGTGACGCCGTCAGAAAGCCTTGACAAAAGAGTGGAAACCAATTATCAAATGACGGGCCAGAGGAAATTTTGGATTTAACACCTGACGCCGTCAGGTGTTAGGAAAAGTAGGCCGTCAGGAGTAAAGTTAAAGAGTGACGGCCCAGAAGGATTTATAAGGTGACGGCGTCAGAAGTGGATCTAGGCCATCCGAGAAACCTAATGGCGGCGAGCTGACGGCGTCAGCCCTTATAACCTGACGCCGTCAGAGTGTAAAATCTATATATAGTTTTCTAATTTTCATTCATTAGTGTGGAACTTTGTGGAGAACTTTTAGGGCAAACCCTAAAGACGAATTTTCTGTACTTTTTAGGGTTTCCAACCCTTGGAACCCTCATGCTTAATTAAAGATAAGTCTTCACTTTAATTCAATCAATATGTCTATGTGTTGGTTGATTATCTCTTTTGCTTGTCTTTTAATTAACATGTGTAGCTAAATTCTCTAGTGTTTGCTTAGATCTAATGAAACCTAACTATTAATTATTGGTTAATTGGTGTGTGTTGTTGTTTGTTGGGATGATTGTTCCATCAATGTTAGGCTCAAGAAAACTGGCCAACCTCCTTTATGGTAACGTGCTTGAACGTCTTGGGAAACATGTAGCCAAGGCATACTAGGCTATTAAGGTAGTATTTAACGCATGAGCCACTGTTTACAACCCCTATGGTTGTGCCGTGCATGGCATAGGGCGAGATAAGAGCTCATAGAATTGGAGAGATATGTATGCCACTCCATGAGTTATTAGGAATACACCCTTCATCCACACAAGTAACATACATATCAATTAACCGGTAAAAGATAGTTAGGGAGTAATGAAATCTAAGTAAACACAACTTTCTCCATATTGTTTTCACAACCACAATAGTTTAGATTTTTATTTATTTTAATTTGCATATGTAGTAAACTTGGGTTAGTTGACTAGCAACTAATTCCGCCC
Source organism: Artemisia annua (assembly GCA_014162995.1). Taxonomy (NCBI): domain Eukaryota; kingdom Viridiplantae; phylum Streptophyta; class Magnoliopsida; order Asterales; family Asteraceae; genus Artemisia; species Artemisia annua. The sequence goes on from LBNU01016016.1 coordinate 7,336, forward strand.
TTCTTCCAAAACCGAGATTTTACTTGCTTTCCATAAAATATAAAAATACAAAAAGAATCTTCCTTCCACCCTTAGACCTATTAGAGTAGTTTTTCTATCCTAGCGAACACTATTCCCTGTGAGAGAACGATCAATCCCCCGTACTTACCACTATCCTATACTACATCGGTCAGGTACACTGCCTGGTGGGGTTGTAAGCCTCTGGAGATCCCTCGAGAGGTAAAACCTGTTGTAAGGTCACAAAACCACGCATCAAGTTTTTGGCGCCGCTGCCGGGGAATAGTTATTGTTTAGGTAGAATTTTTATTTCTTTAGGTCTACTCACTAGATTCTTTTCTAGTGAGATTTTTATTTTCTTTTTCTAGGATTTCCTTTAGTCTATCTTTTTCTTCGTGTTTTTGTTCGTAATCTTTACCACCCGCCATCATGGTAAACGAAGATCCCTCCACCCTTAGAATCACTAGAAGCCGCAGCTCACTAAGAGGCCTTGTCTCACCCTACGCAGAACCTGACAGGGAAATGCGGAGGATAAGACAACTCTTTACATCACCCGAACAATCCGGCATTGCCATTGCCTTCGATGATCCCCTCTCTGAGGAAGAATCAAACCCTCATTCGACACCCCTAGTCCTCATTCTACTCAGGATAAGGAGGTCCCCGAGAATCGTATTCCTAAAACCCTCAAAGACTACTCATCCCCCACGCCTCGTGGTTTCTCCAATGCGATTGTTTTTCCAAATGAACGCACAGATGAGGTCTTGCGTGCAACAGATATTTGGCTCATCCAAAATTTATGCAAATTTCACGGATTGGAAACTGAAGACCCAATCCAACACATCAAGGACTTCCTGAAAATAGTGGACACCCTCCATACGGACGGAGCCACTAGAGATACCTCCCGACTGCGATTCTTTCCTTTCACCCTTTATGAAAAGGCCAAGGATTGGTATAACAAGCTTCCTTCCAAGTCCATCTTCACATGGGAACAGCTTATCTCAAAATTCTACGAGAAATTCTTCCCCATAGGGAGAACCTCCGCGGTTGAGAGATGGAATCCTCTGTTTCCATGTGAACCCAGCCGAGCATATCTACGAGTCTTGGATTAGATTCAAGGACCTAATTAGGCGAGTCCCCCATCATGGCATTGAACTCTGGTTCCTTGTCCAAATCTTCTACGACAATGTCTCTAAGAACAACCAAAGGGGAATCAATAACTCACCAAAAGGTAGAATAGCCAATTTAAGCGCTGAAGAAGCGTGGAGCAGACTCGAGGAATATGCGAATGATCAAGACGACACTTGGGATGAACCTGATTCGATCATGAGCATTTCCAAAACGATAGAGAAACCTCCCGTTGTTAGCCGATTAAATAGGTTAAAAGATCAGACGGCCTATCTGGACAAATCTCAACCAACTAAACAGTTGTCCAACCCATACCTGATCTGTGATCAATGTGGTGGCCCGCATGAAGTTGAGGAGTGCGAAGAAAACACCACCACCGAACAAGCATGTTTGTCAAGTCATGATGTTTTTGATGATCCTTCCCTCTTAACTTTTTATCAAAACAACGATTTCACCCCTTGGGGGAATCTTGAAAAAACCGAGGGAGGGGGAGAACATCTTGACTACAAGGTTAGAAGCACTTTCGAGAATGACCTTGGGCATTTCATGTTTGAAAAGGATTTGCAACTAAAAGGCCTTGATAGCCTCATCACAAGTCAACAGAATGACATGAGAGCCAAATTCGCAGAATTCGACACCATTCTTGACGGCCTCGACAAAACCCCAACAGATCAAACAGATCCTCTACTCGCCATTACCACTCGTGCCGGCACAACTACTAAGGATCCACCTTACCCAACTCCACAAACTGCTACCGCGGAACCCGACACACCTCCTGAAGAGGAGGGGGACGTAAGCAATGAAACCCCTGAGCAACACCCTCAGGCGAACCTTTCTCCACCCGCTCCCACTAAACAACCCGCTAAAGTCCCATATCCGTCCCGTCTTAAGAATCAGAAGGTAGAAAACGACAATAAGAGATTCTTGTCATATTTAAAGGACTCCGTGGTCACCATACCTCTTCTTGATGCATGTTACCATATGCCCAAGTATAGTACATACTTCAAGAAGCTCCTGACAAACAGAAAGAAACTCGAAGGTCTTGTGACCCTCGGTGAAGAATGTTCTGTGGTGACTCAACGGGGGCTACCAAAGAAAGTGGACGATCCAGGTAGTTTCACCTTGCCCTGCTCCGTGGGATCCCTATCAATAAAGAACGCTCTAGCCGACCTTGGGGCGAGTATCAATCTCATGCCATATTCCATGTTCACCAAATTAGGATATTCAGGATTGAAACCAACTCGTATGAACATCCAGCTGGCCGATAGGTCGGTCAAATACCCCGTGGGAATATGCGAGAACGTGCTCGTTAAGGTAGGGAAGTTCAAATTTCCAGTCGACTTCGTCATCCTTGAAATGGAGGAAGACGACCTCGTGCCCATCATCCTGGGAAGACCGTTCCTCGCAACTGCTCGCGCCGTTATTGATGTTCATGACGGCAAACTAACTTTGCGAGTAGGAGACGACAGCTTAACCTTTGACATCAAGGACACAATGAGTCTTTCCCCCGAAGCAGCTAACCAGCTTTACTTTATCGGTGAAGTTGATGAGCTCTCGGATGAGATTGACAACTGTATAGATGAGCAGGTAGAAGCTGGTTGGTTGAGAGATGAATCCCTCAAACCTGTCTTAGAAAGGGAGAAAACTGCAGATGTTAATGCAGTATCCTTTTACCCCAGACAAGAAACAGAGCAACTTGAGCTTCGCAAACCGGAAAACAAACTCAAACCCTCCATCATCGAACCACCCACGCTAGAACTCAAGGAACTCCCAAGCAACCTGGAATACGCTTTCCTCCAAGGAGAGGATCAGCTTCCAGTTATCATAAACTCCGCTCTGAACAAAGAACAAAAAGGTAAGCTCCTGGAGGTTTTAAAGAAATACAAAGGGGTCATAGCATGGAGTGTGGCCGACATCAAGGGGATCGACTCGACCTTTTGCACGCATAAAATCCTAATGGAAGAAGATTACAAGCCTACCGTGCAACCTCAAAGGCGAGTAAATCCTAATATCAAGGAAGTTGTAAAAAAGGAGGTCATTAAACTCCTCGATGCAGGGCTAATCTACCCTATATCGGACAGTCCGTGGGTAAGTCCTGTGCAGGTTGTACCAAAAAAGGGAGGAATGACGGTAGTGAAGAACGATAAGGATGAGCTAGTGCCTCAGAGAACCGTAACCGGATGGCGTGTATGCATAGATTATAGGAAACTGAATGATGCCACCCGAAAGGATCATTTCCCTCTCCCATTCATCGATCAAATGTTGGAACGGCTAGCAGGTCATGAGTACTACTGTTTCCTAGATGGGTTCTCAGGGTATTTCCAAATCCCCATCGCCCCTGAGGACCAAGAAAAGACAACGTTTACATGCCCCTATGGCACCTTCGCCTACAAGCGAATGCCCTTTGGACTATGTAACGCCCCTGCCACTTTCCAGCGCTGCATGACGGCAATCTTCCACGAACTAATGGAAGATAGTATGGAGGTCTTCATGGACGATTTCTCAGTCTTTGGGAACTCCTTTGACCGCTGTCTAGCCAACCTTGAGAAAATGCTTAAACGATGCGAAGAGACTAACTTGGTACTAAATTGGGAAAAGTGCCATTTTATGGTCAAAGAAGGAATCGTGCTAGGGCATAAAATCTCAGGAAATGGAATTGAGGTGGACCGAGCAAAGATCGAAGCTATATCCAAACTTCCCTACCCAACAACGGTCAAGGCAATCCGTAGCTTCTTAGGTCATGCGGGCTTCTACAGGAGATTCATCAAAGATTTCTCAAAGATAGCTAGACCAATGACTCAATTGCTTGTGAAGGATGCTCCATTCGACTTCAACCAAGAGTGCAAAGATGCATTCGATAGATTAAAACAGGATCTCACGCAAGCCCCAATTATGGTCACCCCAGATTGGAAGCTACCTTTCGAGATCATGTGCGATGCTAGTGACTACGCTGTTGGAGCGGTATTAGGGCAACGGATTAACAAGCATTTCCAGCCAATATACTACGCTAGTAAGACCATGAATCCTGCTCAGGAAAACTACACCACCACTGAGAAGGAACTGCTGGCTGTGGTGTTCGCTTTTGACAAGTTTCGTCAATATCTTGTTCTCTCTAAAACAGTGGTCTTCACGGATCATTCAGCTCTTCGATACCTCTTCACCAAACAAGATGCTAAACCCCGATTAATTCGCTGGATCTTGCTGTTGCAAGAGTTTGATGTGGAAATTCGTGATAAGAAAGGAGCAGAAAATCTTGCGGCCGATCACCTTTCTCGACTCGAAAATCCCAGTCTTGCTGAGGCAGATAAGAGCGAAATTTGGGAAACATTTCCTGAAGAACAGCTCATGTTAATAAACGATTCCGAACCATGGTATGCAGACTATGCTAATTACCTGGCAAGCAAGGTCATCCCTAAGCACATGGGCAGACAGGAGAAGAAGAGGTTCTTAAATCAATTAAAGTACTATTTTTGGGACGAACCCTTCCTATTCCGAAGATGCCCCGACCAGGTGATCAGGCGTTGCATCTCTGAGAAGGAGGCTATACAGATTATGAAGGAATGTCATGAAGGCCCGTCTGGGGAACATCACGAAATAAGCACCACTGCACGAAAAGTCTTTGATGCGGGATTCTATTGGCCCACGGTGTTTCGTGACGTTAGACTGATGATAGAAGCATGTGACGCATGCCAAAGAGCTGGGAACATCTCTAGAAGAGACGAGGCTCCTCAGAATTATATACAAGTGTGCGACGTTTTCGACGTATGGGGGATCGATTTCATGGGACCCTTTCCATCCTCGGGGGGGAATGAGTACATCTTGGTGGCCATTGATTACGTTTCTAAATGGGTGGAAGCGCAAGCACTTAGGACAAGCGATGCTAGGGTAGTCATTCATTTCTTAAAGAAATTGTTCGCTAGGTTCGGGATTCCAAAAGCTCTTATTAGTGACAGGGGAACTCACTTTTGCAACTCGCAAATGGAGAAGGTCATGAAGAGATACGGAGTCTCTCACCGTTTCTCCACCGCTTATCATCCGCAGACCAACGGTCAAGTCGAAAACACCAATAGAGCTATAAAGAGGATATTAGAGAAAACGGTCCACCAAAACAGAAAGGATTGGTCTTTTAAGCTCGATGAAGCTTTGTGGGCATTTCGCACTGCCTATAAGACACCAATCGGGACTACTCCGTTCCGTATGGTATATGGCAAGGCATGTCATCTCCCAGTAGAACTGGAACACAAGGCATATTGGGCACTTAAGGCCTGCAATATGGATTATACGGTCGCAGGGACAAATAGATTCCTTCAGCTACAAGAGCTCGACGAATTGAGATTAGAGGCCTATGAATCTTCTATCACATATAAAGAAAGGACTAAAAGATGGCATGACCAACGAATTAAGAAACCTAAGGAATTCTCAGAAGGAGACAAAGTACTATTATATAACTCTCGCTTAAGACTATTTCCAGGAAAACTTAAATCTAGGTGGTATGGACCTTTCACTGTAAAGAGCTCTTCCAAAACCGGGGCCGTTGTGTTAATTGATGATGAGGATAGGGAATTCACTGTGAATATACAACGAGTTAAGCATTATCAAGAAAGTGGTAACGAGATGATCAATGAGGAGGACATAACCTTCAACGATGAAGTCACGTAACGTACCATGACTTTGAGTCTAGCTACAAGACTCGTAAATAAAGAAAAGCGCTTCTTGGGAGGCAACCCATGATTTATTTATTTTTGTGTGTTTATTTGATTTTATTTGTTTCCGTATGTAAGTTATATTTCTTGTTATTGATTCATGCTTCAAACTAAATTGTGAAAACGCTTTATTTTGTTTTTAACTTCGTCTTAACTACATATAAAGGTATTTTGCAAAAGCTAAGTGTAAGGGAAATCCAAATCGGTTTATAAAGAACGAATGAACATGAATCATAACAATAAAATTAACTTACATATTAGTACTTGTTTGAGTCAAATGCTTGTATCGAGTCATAATGAATTTTTGCAGGAATTCCAGGAAGTAAGATTTAGATTTTCCAGAATTTTTCCCGGAAGCTTAACATGAGAATTCTGTCAGAACTTTCTGACGGCGTCAGGATTAACACCTTACGGCGTCAGGCTATAATTTTCTGCAAATTTTGAAAGTTTTGTATTTTTCTGGAAACTTAAAAAGTTTTGTCAATTATTTAACTTATAATCTCCAGGAATTCTGCAAAATATTCATTCCACAAGCATTATATCCTATTATGTAGATTTTACCGCCGATTTTACGCGAGGTTGGCCTTTATCTTTTTCAGGTTAACAGGTTATTTTGGATAAGAAGACGTTTATTATTTTGGAAGGGAAGCTTCGAACGTTCGTCTTTCTTGGAAGAAAATCTAACCATGTTACCTCACTATCCACAACAAACGATTCAGGGGAGTATTTGATTTCATTCTTTCATCTTATTTACTTTTACGTCTTTTATTTGAACATTGGGGACAATGTTCGGTTTAAGTGTAAGGGGGGTAAATGAAGACACCGTTGAGAATATACTTACGCTTGATGTTTTGCTTTGTTTGATAGTAAATTTGTAATAAAACCAAGAGAAATATTTTTTAGGGTAATTTTAGCGCCAATTTAAAATTTTTTACAATATTTAGGAGTGAAACCTTGATCTTAATGAGCGTCTCATGGATAGGAAATT
>LBNU01016016.1:22094-48253 GCA_014162995.1 Artemisia annua
AAAAAACAAAAAAAAAAAAAGAAGGAAAGATTATAAAAAAAAAAGTCAAAAACAAAAATTTTCATTTTCCTTTTTAGTATTAATAAGTTAATAATAGAGTAAAAATACTTAAGTAATTAATACTTAGGTAATAAAGTATTTTCAAGTAAAAATAACATATCATACTAAGTTTTAGATAAATAGATTTACTAAGTTTTTAAATTCTAAGTTTATTTTAACATTTTTTAGAGTTTACTCTTTATTTCTAAGTTATTTCAACTTTTAATATATTTGTATTTGTTTTTATTTCTTAGAACATTAGTATTCATTGTCTTTTAAATTTTCATCATGCCCATCATTTTTAGTTAGTTTTCTATTTTTATCTTTTTTAATTTGCATTTAAGTCGCCTTAAATCACTAGATTTTTCACCTTAGTTATAGTGATTGATTTTTGTCCACACACACACACCATATTCTATTCAACACTCTTTGACTCAGGAATCTTTTCATTCACAGGATATCACACTCCAGGGAACATAACGAACCCGGGGAATCATTGTATTCTCCAGGATACATTTGCATTGCGTCTCTGAGCTGTTTTGACTTTCTGTTGACCAAATCCTTGGTTGACAAATAAGTTGACCGTTTGGGGACCGATCAATACTTTTAGTCAATTGCAAAACCGAGAACCTCTTGAAAAGAGGAAAATAAATAACACTCAATCTCTCACTAATCTATGTGTTATATTGTTATGATCACTCAAGGGCTCAGTCATGGTGTAGCAACCCACTAACTTCCCTACTAGCTTCCCATAGGTTATCAAAGCCTTACTAACTTAACTTAGGCCCTCACTAAGCACAATCTAGGTTAGAAATGCCTATAGCTATTTCCGGAGTAAAATTTTGCTTTGTTATTGATGAGACGAAAAGTGTTACGCTTTTAGGGGGTCATTTAAGCCCTAATTCGTATAAATGTGATCAAATATTGCCCTAAATCGTTCCTTTTGTCATTTTAGGTACTTTTGAGAGGAATTCTGGAAAACATGCATATTCGGACGTTTTTGGAGCATAAAAGTGAAGAAAACGACAAAGTCTCAATAGATGATGATTTATAACCTGACGGCGTCAGAAGTCACAAGGTGACGCCGTCAGAAAGCCTTGACAAAAGAGTGGAAATCAATTTTCAAATGACGGGCCAGAGGATTTAACACCTGACGCCGTCAGGTGTTACGAAAAGTAGGCCGTCAAGAGTTATTTTAAAGAGTGACGGCCCAGAAGAGTTTATAAGGTGACAGCGTCAGAAGTAGATCTAGGCCATCCGAGATACCTATTGGCGGTGAGCTGACGGCGTCAGCCCTTATAACCTGACGCCGTCAGAGTGTAAAATCTATATATAGTTTTCTAATTTTCATTCATTAGGTGGAACTTTGTGGAGAACTTTTAGGGCAAACCCTAAAGTCGGATTTCCTGTACTTTTTAGGGTTTCCAACCCTTGGAACCCTCATGCTTAATTAAAGATAAGTATTCACTTCAATTCAATCAATATGTCTATGTGTTGGTTGATTATATCTTTTGCTTGTCTTTTAATTAACATGTGTAGCTAAATTCTTCTAGTGTTTGCTTAGATCTAATGAAACCTAACTATTAATTATTGGTTGATTGGTGTGTGTTGTTGTTTGTTGGGATGATTGTTCCATCAATGTTAGGCTCAAGAAAACTGGCCAACCTCCTTTATGGTAACGTGCTTGAACGTCTTGGGAAACATGTAGCCAAGGCATACTAGGCTATTAAGGTAGTATTTAATGCATGAGCCACTGTTTACAACCCCTATGGTTGTGCCGTGCATGGCATAGGACGAGATAAGAGCTCATAGAATTGGAGAGATGTGTATGCCACTCCATGAGTTATTAGGAATACACCCTTCATCCACACAAGTAACATACATATCAATTAACCGGTAAAAGATAGTTAGGGAGTAATGAAATCTAAGTAAACACAACTTTCTCCATATTGTTTTCACAACCACAATAGTTTAGATATTTTATTTTATTTTATTTGCAATTGTAGTTATCTTGGGNGAGTTAAGGTTGAGTTATGATTGTGGGTGTTTTTTTGTAAGTTAAGGTGAAAAGATTAAAGCTGATGTGGCGCTTACGTGGCACTGTGTTAAAATTTAACTCGTGTTTTGGTTGTGCATGCTCTTAGGGTGTGCTTGGTTAGTAGTGGGGAAAGAGAAAGTGAAAGAAAAAAAGGAATGCAGAGGAATGAGTAATTGTGGGTTATCAATCATTTACCCCTCAATTTACTCTATAATGGTTCATTACCTATTATCAAGTAATCATTATATTACTTAGCTCCAACCAAACATCTTTAATCATTAACTTTCCCATTCCCCACCCCCTTAACCCCCAACCAAGCACCCTATTACATTCTTATCTTTGTGAATTGATTACTTCATTTAAAAAAATATACACCCCTTCCCATATTTATAGTCTACATTTTCTTTTTGGGTTGTCCAAATTAATTGTCCACTTTTCAAAAATAGATAGGGAATAATATAGATCAAGTTTACCATATTAACCTTACTTGGGTTTATTATTACAAACTTTAAACAAATTATAAACTAATTGGTTAAGGGTAAAACTATAATGATGATGTTTTCTTAAACTTTGTGTTTAATTTTGGGACGGAGGGAGTATATACATAAAACTATGTGTAATGGTGAACTTCACAGGATGGAGGACATCATTGGTACATCAGTTTTCTTTCTGTACAACAACTTTATGGCCAATTTAGTGGAATAAGAAAACCGAAAATATCAAAAAAGTATTTTATTTTCATTATTTAAACACTAAAATTAAATTTCATTAATAACTAAAAGACACTATATTTGACAATCCAAATAAATTAACATAAAATAATGCTTTAAATTATATTTCTCTTTTTATTTTCTTGTTTCATCTCTTGCGCTGGAATTAAAACATTTCACGTTTGCACACGCTCCAAGTTCTTCTATTGTAATGTACACAGACTAACTGTTTTTTTAAAGAAAAATACATAAAATCATCCTACTTTAATGTGCCTAATAATCTTTCTATTTACATGATTATACCAAATGTGTCAGAACTGACGGTTTGGCACTTTGGATGCAGAGAGAAAATGAAGTATAATGATTTATATATTATATATCATATACTATATAGTATAATATATATATATATATATATATATATATATATATGACCTACAAGCAAAAATGGTCAAAGTTACCACAAACGTGAAATGAGGAAAAAGTTAATGTTGAAACCAATTTCTACTTAATGAGCCAAGTGAAAAAAGTTTAAAAAAAAATGTTAAAATATTATCTATAAAGCGAAAATGGTCAAAGTAAAAAGTGAAATGAGGAAAAAGTTAAAAGAAAACGTTGAAACAATTTATTATGATCAAATGAAAAGTTAAAACAAACAAAATGTTGAAAATATTATTTCAAAAGGAGACTATTAATACACATCGAAAACCGGGTTGACCAGAGACTCTTCAACCCAGCGGGTTGACCCGGCTTAATTTGACCCCTTTTTTAACCCAACCCGTCGAGTTGACCCGATTTGAATTGATCCATTTTTTGACCGCAACGATTTAATCGGTTAAACTACCCGGGTCGATGTAGGTTTCAAAACATTATGTTTAATTCTCAAATCCTTAAACTTTTATTATTTTTGGTTTATAACACATAAACTTTTTTTTATCACTAAAATAATCTATGGCTACAAAATTTATTGCATGTGTTCCTATTAGGGAGGGTATCCAATCATTGAGTGCATCACTGACTTGTACGGTGTGCATCACGGGTTGTACAGTTTGACCAAAACATATTGATGTAAAAATACAGGGAGTTCCTATAACACATCTCATAAAAAAATTCATTTGGTGATTTTTAGGAAAAAAGTGTTAAAACTGTTGACATCACATCATGACGACATAAATTATTGGTCGCAATAAATATGCAATTTGGATGGTTCGATGCACTTCACATGTGTTTTGGATGCTTGGTTCACATAAATTGTGCATCTTTATTTGAACGAACATATGTATCTTACTAGTTACTCCTATTTGTCAAGAACACAACATTTGACAGAATGTATAGATTTTGTTTCCATGTATGTGCTTGTATACAACAAAACATATTTGTTCTATTCGTCGGAAAATTAACATTATAATGTTTCGGAATGGTTTGACACTATTTAACGGCCTTCTCATGTATTTTTGATGCTATATTCCGTGTGTGTGTGTTTTTTTCCCCCCTCTCTCTCTGTAAGCATGTAATCTCATTTTATTTATTTATTTATTATTATTATTTTGGTCTAAAATGTAATGTAAGCATGTAACGAATGTTGTTTGGCAATGTTTTGTCATGTAAGTATGTAACTCGGTTACCATGAATTATCGGTATGGCATTTTTATAAACTCATGCGATGCATTAGTTTGAAGATATGGTGTTAAAAATGTTGTCTATACTCTAAACTAAAGTGATACAATTATATATATCAACAAATAATTAACTGATATGTGAAATATAGTTTTAATATTTATAACCGAATCTATTTAAGACTTTATCAACACTTTTGTTAAAATAACAGATCTAATCCCAAAATCAACCAGAACACAATCAAATCACCCAACCAACCACCTCAACTGCTACCACGGAACCCGACACACCCCCTGAAGAGGAGGGGGACTTAAGCAATGAAACCCCTGAGCAACACCCTCAGGCGAGTCTTTCTCCACCCACTCCCACTAAACAACCCGCTAAAGTCCCATATCCGTCCCGTCTTAAGAATCAGAAGGTAGAGAACGACAACAAGAGATTCTTGTCATATTTAAAGGACTCCGTGGTCACCATACCTCTTCTTGATGCATGTTACCATATGCCCAAGTATAATACATACTTCAAGAAGCTCCTGACAAACAGAAAGAAACTCGAAGGTCTTGTGACCCTCGGGGAAGAATGTTCTGTGGTGACTCAACGGAGGCTACCAAAGAAAGTGGACGATCCAGGTAGTTTCACCTTGCCCTGCTCCGTGGGATCCCTATCAATAAAGAACGCTCTAGCCGACCTTGGGGCGAGTATCAATCTCATGCCATATTCCATGTTCACCAAATTAGGATATTCAGGATTGAAATCAACTCGTATGAACATCCAACTGGCCGATAGGTCGGTCAAATACCCCGTGGGAATATGCGAGAACGTGCTCGTTAAGGTAGGAAAGTTCAAATTTCTAGTCGACTTCGTCATCCTTGAAATGGAGGAAGACGACCTCGTGCCCATCATCCTGGGAAGACCGTTCCTCGCAACTGCTCGCACCGTTATTGATGTTCATGATGGCAAACTAACTTTGCGAGTAGAAGATGACAACTTAACCTTTGACATCAAGGACACAATGAGCCTTTCCCCCGAAGCAGCTAACCAGCTTTACTTTATCGGTGAAGTTAATGAGCTCTCGGATGAGATTGACAACTGTATAGATGAGCAGGTGGAAGCTGGTTGGTTGAGAGATGAATCCCTCAAACCTATCTTAGAAAGGGAGAAAACTACAGATGTTAATGCAATATCCTTTTACCCCAGACAAGAAACAGAGAAACTTGAGCTTCGCAAACCGGAAAACAAACTCAAACCCTCCATCATCGAATCACCTACGCTAGAACTCAAGGAACTCCCAAGCAACCTAGAATACGCTTTCCTCCAAGGAGAGGATCAGCTTCCAGTTATCATAAACTCCGCTCTGAACAAAGAACAAAAAGGTAAGCTCCTGGAGGTTTTAAAGAAATACAAAGGGGTCATAGCATGGAGTGTGGCCGACATCAAGGGGATCGACTCGACCTTTTGCACGCATAAAATCCTAATGGAAGAAGATTACAAGCCTACCGTGCAACCTCAAAGGCGAGTAAATCCTAATATCAAGGAAGTTGTAAAAAAGGAGGTCATTAAACTCCTCGATGCAGGGCTAATCTACCCTATATCGGACAGTCCGTGGGTAAGTCCTGTGCAGGTTGTACCAAAAAAGGGAGGAATGACGGTAGTGAAGAACGATAAGGATGAGCTAGTGCCTCAGAGAACCGTAACCGGATGGCGTGTATGCATAGATTATAGGAAACTGAATGATGCCACCCGAAAGGATCATTTCCCTCTCCCATTCATCGATCAAATGTTGGAACGGCTAGCAGGTCATGAGTACTACTGTTTCCTAGATGGGTTCTCAGGGTATTTCCAAATCCCCATCGCCCCTGAGGACCAAGAAAAGACAACGTTTACATGCCCCTATGGCACCTTCGCCTACAAGCGAATGCCCTTTGGACTATGTAACGCCCCTGCCACTTTCCAGCGCTGCATGACGGCGATCTTCCACGAACTAATGGAAGATAGTATGGAGGTCTTCATGGACGATTTCTCAGTCTTTGGGAACTCCTTTGACCGCTGTCTAGCCAACCTTGAGAAAATGCTTAAACGATGCGAAGAGACTAACTTGGTACTAAATTGGGAAAAGTGCCATTTTATGGTCAAAGAAGGAATCGTGCTAGGGCATAAAATCTCAGGAAATGGAATTGAGGTGGACCGAGCAAAGATCGAAGCTATATCCAAACTTCCCTACCCAACAACGGTCAAGGCAATCCGTAGCTTCTTAGGTCATGCGGGCTTCTACAGGAGATTCATCAAAGATTTCTCAAAGATAGCTAGACCAATGACTCAGTTGCTTGTGAAGGATGCTCCATTCGACTTCAACCAAGAGTGCAAAGATGCATTCGATAGATTAAAACAGGATCTCACGCAAGCCCCAATTATGGTCACCCCAGATTGGAAGCTACCTTTCGAGATCATGTGCGATGCTAGTGACTACGCTGTTGGAGCGGTATTAGGGCAACGGATTAACAAGCATTTCCAGCCAATATACTACGCTAGTAAGACCATGAATCCTGCTCAGGAAAACTACACCACCACTGAGAAGGAACTGCTGGCTGTGGTGTTCGCTTTTGACAAGTTTCGTCAATATCTTGTTCTCTCTAAAACAGTGGTCTTCACGGATCATTCAGCTCTTCGATACCTCTTCACCAAACAAGATGCTAAACCCCGATTAATTCGCTGGATCTTGCTGTTGCAAGAGTTTGATGTGGAAATTCGTGATAAGAAAGGAGCAGAAAATCTTGCGGCCGATCACCTTTCTCGACTCGAAAATCCCAGTCTTGCTGAGGCAGATAAGAGCGAAATTCGGGAAACATTTCCTGAAGAGCAGCTCATGTTAATAAACGATTCCGAACCATGGTATGCAGACTATGCTAATTACCTGGCAAGCAAGGTCATCCCTGAGCACATGGGCAGACAGGAAAAGAAGAGGTTCTTAAATCAATTAAAGTACTACTTTTGGGACGAACCCTTCCTATTCCGAAGATGCCCCGACCAGGTGATCAGGCGTTGCGTCTCTGAGAAGGAGGCTATAAAGATTATGAAGGAATGTCATGCAGGCCCGTCTGGGGGACATCACGGAATAAGCACCACTGCACGAAAAGTCTTTGACGCGGGATTCTATTGGCCCACGGTGTTTCGTGACGTGAGACTGATGATAGAAGCGTGTGACGCATGCCAAAGAGCTGGGAACATCTCTAGGAGAGACGAGGCTCCTCAGAATTATATACAAGTGTGCGAAGTTTTCGACGTTTGGGGGATCGATTTCATGGGACCCTTTCCATCCTCGGGGGGAATGAGTACATCTTGGTGGCCCATTGATTACGTTTCGAAATGGGTGGAAGCGCAAGCACTTAGGACAAGCGACGCTAGGGTAGTCATTCATTTCTTAAAGAAATTGTTCGCTAGGTTCGGGATTCCAAAGGCTCTTATTAGTGACAGGGGAACTCACTTTTGCAACTCGCAAATGGAGAAGGTCATGAAGAGATATGGAGTCTCTCACCGATTCTCCACCGCTTATCATCCGCAGACCAACGGTCAAGTCGAAAACACCAGTAGAGCTATAAAAAGGATATTAGAGAAAACGGTCCACCAAAATAGAAAGGATTGGTCTTTTAAGCTCGATGAAGCTTTGTGGGCATTTCGCACTGCCTATAAGACACCAATCGGGACTACCCCGTTCCGTATGGTGTATGGCAAGGCATGTCATCTCCCAGTAGAACTGGAACACAAGGCATATTGGGCACTTAAGGCTTGCAATATGGATTATACGGTCGCAGGGACAAATAGATTCCTTCAGCTACAAGAGCTCGACGAATTGATATTAGAGGCCTATGAATCTTCTATCACATATAAAGAAAGGGCTAAAAGATGGCATGACCAACGAATTAAGAAACCTAAGGAATTCTCAGAAGGAGACAAGGTACTATTATATAACTCTCGCTTAAGACTATTTCCAGGAAAACTTAAATCTAGGTGGTATGGACCTTTTACTGTAAAGAGCTCTTCTAAAACCGGGGCCGTTGTGTTAGTTGATGATGAGGATAGGGAATTCACTGTGAATATACAACGAGTTAAGCATTATCAAGAAAGTGGTAACGAGATGATCAATGAGGAAGACATAACCTTCAACGACGAAGTCACGTAACGTACGGTGACTTTGAGTCTAGCTACAAGACTCAATAATAACGAAAAGCGCTTCTTGGGAGGCAACCCATGTTTTATTTGTTTTTGTGTGTTTATTTGATTTTATTTGTTTCCGTATGTAAGTTATACTTCTTGATTATTGATTCATGCTTCAAACTAAATTGTGAAAATGCTTTATTTTGTTTTTAACTTCGTCTTAACTACATATAAAGGTATTTTGCAAAAGCTAAGTGTAAGGGAAATCTAAATCGGTTTATATCGAACGAATGAACATGAATCATAACAACGAAATTAACCTACATATTAGTACTTGTTTGAGTCAAATGCTTGTATCGAGTCATAATGAATTTTTGCAGGAATTCCAGGAAGTAAGATTGAGATTTTCCAGAATTTTTTCCGGAAGCTTAACATGAGAATTCTGTCAGAACTTTCTGACGGCGTCAGGATTAACACCTGACGGCGTCAGGCTATAATTTTCTGCAATTTTTGAAAGTTTTGTATTTTTTCCGGAAACTTAAAAAGTTTTGTCAATTATTTAACTTATAATCTCCAGGAATTTTGCAAAATATTCATTCCACAAGCATTATATCTTATTATGTAGATTTTACCGCCGATTTTACCAGAGGTTGGCCTTTATCTTTTTCAAGTTAACAGGTTATTTTGGACAAGAAGACGTTTATTATTTTGGAAGGGAAGCTTTGAACGTTCGTCTATCTTGGAAGAAGATCTAACCATGTTACATCACTATCCACAACAAACGATTCAGGGGAGTATTTGATTTCATTCTTTCATCTTATTTACTTTTACGTCTTTTATTTGAACATTGGGGACAATGTTCGGTTTAAGTGTAAGGGGGGTAAATGAAAGCACCGTTGAGAATATACTTATGCTTGATGTTTTGCTTTGTTTGATAGTAAATTTGTAATAAAACCAAGAGAAATGTTTGTTAGGGCAATTTTAGCGCCAATTTAAAATTTTTTACAACATTTAGAAGTGAAACCTTGATCTTAATGAGCGTCTCATGGATAGGAAATTGTATGACTAGCACAAAACCGTACCACTAAAAAATTTTCCACCCCAAATATGTGAGGTTCGCCCCTAGAATTGGTAGGAAAAGCATCCATCTTTGGTGCTATGATGTGAGTACCGGTAGTATTTAGATTCTAGAACTTGCGTTAGGACCATCTCAAATCCACAAGTGAGACTACATTCGTGTAGTTAAGATTTACTACATGATAAGAGGCATTAGGATTAACCCATTGTTTTACACCCGTATATTTGTTATAATTACATTGACTTCATTGGTCAAGTAATTCTCCCACACCCTTTGCGTTGTATCCATTTTTGGTACACGATACCCCTAGTACACCCCTCCGAGCCTATCCTTTCGTTTCGACCTTTGAGCATCTTACTCAAAGTGAGAATTTGTTTACACCCCACTAAATGTACACCCAAATCGCCTTAGCCTACCTTGTATGCACCCACCTTTGGTGCATTATTGTGAAAACATTTGTTAAACCCTTAGTTAATTATCCGGTCAATTACATGGTTGCTAAGTTAAGTCATATCCTTGTACATATTGTTTTGGGACGATTGGGACTCATGGGTAAAGTACTAGTGTAATGAAGTAATGGGGAAGAACAACATTATTACCCCCATACGTGCTAAATATTTAAAAAGTACTCCAAGTTTTTCGATTATCTTAATTCGAGTCATTAGAATAGTGATTGTAAAGTTATGTAAAGATTCAAGTGTAAGGGGAATGCAAATCCCCTATGATGTATTATTTTGGATGGTAGGGCAAGAGTGTATGAAAAAAAAATCGAAAAATCAAGAAAAATACAAAAAAATATGAAAAAGAAAGAAGAAAAACATACGGACTACCATCCCGTTTCCTTTTATGTTCCTTTTTAGTTTTTGTTATTTCATTTTTAGACTAAGATTGAGTCGAGTCTTGACTTAAGCAACGATGTAGAGTGCATGTATTTGATCATGATAATTAACTCGCCACCACTAAAATACCCTTTATTCCAACCAAACCGTGTTATCATATCCCTACACCTTACGTTACAACCCTTTATAAAGCCCTCTTTGATAGTTTATCTTAGGTGCTTACGCCTAGTGGAGGAGTAATTGATCCTTTCCCAAGCCTATGGTAATCTATTTGCTATGACAGGTAGTGAGTGTTATTTTCCGTTTCCATTTATGAGATATAAACTTTATGACATTTGAGAGATGTGAGAATCCAAACACTATTTGTGAGGTGCTAGTGTATGATTTCCGTGCTTGTTATGATTAGGGTCTAATAACTATTTGTTGTAATTACTTTTATATTCGTGTTAAATGACCCCTAACTCATATTTTGATTGGAATAAAAGCTCATTTGCTTGAGGACAAGCAAATCTCAAGTGTAAGGGTATTTGATGAGACGAAAAGTGTTACGCTTTTAGGGGGTCATTTAAGCCCTAATTCGTATAAATGTGATCAAATATTGCTCTAAATCGTTCCTTTTTTCATTTTAGGTACTTTTGAGAGGAATTCTGGAAAACATGCATATTCGGACGTTTTTGGAGCATAAAAGTGAAGAAAACGACAAAGTCTCAAAAGATGATGATTTATAACCTGACGGCGTCAGAAGTCACAAGGTGACGCCGTCAGAAAGCCTTGACAAAAGAGTGGAAATCAATTTTCAAATGACGGGCTAGAGGATTTAACACCTGACGCCGTCAGGTGTTACGAAAAGTAGGCCGTCAGGAGTTATTTTAAAGAGTGACGGCCCAGAAGAGTTTATAAGGTGACGGCGTCAGAAGTAGATCTAGGCCATCTGAGATACCTATTGGCGGCGAGCTGACGGCGTCAGCCCTTATAACCTGATGCCGTCAGAGTGTAAAATCTATATATAGTTTTCTAATTTTCATTCATTAGGTGGAACTTTGTGGAGAACTTTTAGGGAAAACCCTAAAGTCAAATTTCCTGTACTTTTTAGGGTTTCCAACCCTTGGAACCCTCATGCTTAATTAAAGATAAGTCTTCACTTCAATTCAATCAATATGTCTATGTGTTGGTTGATTATATCTTTTGCTTGTCTTTTAATTAACATGTGTAGCTAAATTCTTCTAGTGTTTGCTTAGATCAAATGAAACCTAACTATTAATTTTTGGTTTATTGGTATGTGTTGTTGTTTGTTATTTTTTTTTTTTTTTTAATTTTGTTTTTATTATAAAACTATGAAACTAAAAGTGGGGAACACAAAATATATATAGTTTGATAAGTCAAAAGTATTAAAAAAATAAAATACAGAACAAAAACGAAAAAAAATTATCTTATGCTATCAACAGAGTGGGTAAAAGTGTGGTAGGAGTAGGGGTGCAAACAAGCCAAGCTTTTATCAAACAACTTGAGCTCGAGCTTGAGCTTGGCTCGATTGAGTCGAGCTTTTAGCGAGCTCAAGCCCAATATATTGGCTCGAAACATATAATGAGTCGAGCCCGAGCTTTTGATAGCTCGGCTCGAGCTTTTATCGAGCTTTTTCGAGCTCTAAGTAAATGAGGGTTAATTTGAATATTAACCTAATTAGAAGGACTTACTGCATAATTAATTGATTAACTATACACCCTTCAAACCCTAATTATTCCTACTTAACATTTTGTATTCTACAATCTAAACAATGCACACTTCCTGGCCATCACATCATCTTCATCAACCATAGTCCCATCATGTATTTAATTTTTTAATTATTCAAATACTATGTGCTAACTCCCTAAGTTTAGAGTTAATCTTTTATTTGGAAGAATTTGTAAGTTCATTTATCTTCAACTTTTATTTATGTATGTTTATGTGTTACTTCTACTGAGTCTGTGTTTTTCTTATCTTGTTAGTTGTTATTGTCTTGGAAAAAATTACCATGCATTAGTGAATGTTAATATTACAATGAACTAATTAAATTTATTACTAAGATATATGGAGATATTTCTACATGTTGAAATAGGGGTGTAAATGTGTAATCATGTATTCATATACATATATTCGAGCTTTTCAAGCAAAGCTCGAGCTTTGCTCGAAACTGAATCGAGCCGAGCTCAAGCCTGGATGGTTAAAGCTTGACGAGCTATCGAGCCGAGCTTGAGCCTAGTTTTTTTTTTATCGAGCCGAGTTCGAGCCTTGTCAAGCTCGGGCTCGGCTCGGCTCGTTTGCACCCCTAGGTAGGAGTGCCACAATCCCTAAGGGTAACAATAACTGTTAAAATAACATATCTAATCCCAAAATCAACCAGAACACAATCAAATCACCCAACCAACCACCCCTTGGTGAAAGCTTTTATTACTCAGTAAAAGAATAAGACAAGTCCTCAAACGAGTGCTTGTCAACAATACAAAAGAAAAGAGATTGCCCCCTTCAGAAGGATTCAATCTATCACTCTACAGAATCAAAGATACAATAGACCTCACTACAATCACTCAGATACTACTAGAAAACACTACAAACTATTGATCAAGAAGATCAAAGAGATAAGACCAGACTGTGTGAAAATACACCAAGATGATAGAACAAGTGTGTGAAATTATGACGGCTTGTATGAGGCTCTTAGGGTTAGTCCAGCTTATATAGCGGCAATTTACACTTTAGTCCCTGAAATAATAGAAACCTGCCACACAGAACTAAACATACAAACATACAATAAAAGTGACACAGCAAGTCCCTCAACTTATATAGACCACATGAGCTTGCAACAAACTACATATTCCAACAACTTTCGAGTAGTATATCCGGTCGCGTATAGTATAGACTGAAATTGCTGAAACTAAATTAAACTAAACTAGTTAGATAACTGTGCTTTAAATCCACATAATTATTAAATAATAAAATAACTGAAATTGCTGAAAGTAAATGAAACAAAATAGTAAACGGTCGAAACTACCAAGAGATTAAAGACGTGCTCATCCTGCTACTCTTTTATCCTATCAACGACATGTATGTATGTGCAATGTTCATCTATCAATATTGTAATGAGTCTTATGTAGTGCATGTGTTATTCGGCACTCCTTACATGCTTCTTCCTATAACTGCCTATGCTAATGGTCAGGGTCTAATTGGCAGGTATAGTTCGAGCATTAAACTTCTCAACTAATCTATATAAAAATTATTTCTATGTGTTTGCCAAACACTTAGTTACTACATAACTGCCAATTAGTGTTCACTAAATCTTAAATCCTATTGTCTACCACTTTTAACACCGCTAAGTCAATGGTCATGGTCTTAGCAACTAAGGGATACTTGCCATATATATTAATAATTCAAGTTTTTAACTTTCAGATAGCCACCTATTAATAATTACTATCAACACGTAGCCATGGTCTATGCAAGGACATAAGTTTGTACACGCATATAAACTATCCACAATAAAGATAGAATAAACGTAACAAGTCATGGCATTAACAAAATAAAGTCATAACAAGGCAAGACTAAAAGACTTAGCCTTCCATCACAAAAAATAAGCAAAGATAAATCGGTTTTGAAGATTAATGATCAAATCGAAGATAAACAATGTTTATGAACCTTGTTCTCTTGATGGTTCTAGCCTTGGAACTCATGTTCTTGCCTCGTGAAAACGTCCGCTGAGAATAGGTTATGAAAGCGTAACCTAAAATGTGGTTGAATTCGGTATCTAAGCTGAAAAAGGCCCAAGCCCATGTATCTAACGGCGTGTACCAATTGGGTTGTATACACCGTATAGGACTTGATTGCACTGGCCACATCATCGATCTCCAGGTCCATTCGTCATATGCTTGGAATGAGGTATACGCCACATGGTCTTCAACACTTAGTTAATTTCTTCGAAGTAAACTTATATACGTCATATACAAGAATGAGGGTATACAACGTATGTCTTGATTGGATTTTGTACTTCTTCGCTTTTGGCTTCTTTCTTGGCGCTTTTCGGTCTTTTCCGCGATAATTGCTCCGCAAATCCATATTTAACACTATATATCAATTAAGTATCAAATAACATATAAATGCTATAAAAATATACAATTATTGTGGGATGTTGATGGTAGATAAATGTTCTTATTTGATGTCATAAAATATCCGTCACTTAAACTTTACTGATGCGTGGATTGCAGTCTACTCAAAATGTTTTACTTCTCAAGGGATCTTGAGAAGCTTGCAATCCCCACCAGGCAGTGTACATGACCGATGTAGTATAGTGTAGTGGATTGAAATGGATTCAACTAGGTCTAGAGGTAAGGGGTGATTCTTTTTGTATTTTTATATTTTAATGAAAGCAAGTAAAAATCTCGGTTATAGGAAGAGTGGGCGGAATTAGTTGCTAATCAACTAACCCAAATAACTACTAATGCAATAAAACTAAAATAACATAAAATAAATGTGAGAGACTTCTAATATGGAGACAAATGTGTTTAATTAGGTTTCCTTACTCCCTAGTTATCTTTTATTAATTGATAGGTTTGTTACAATTATGTGGATGCCGAGTTACAGTCCTAATACCATTCGTGGGGCTGTGTACAATCTTCCCCAACTCTATAAGCTCTTATCTCCTCCTACAACAACGCGTAAAGCACCCAATCATAGGGATTATAAACAGTGGCTTATGCATTAAGTACAACCAATTAACCGTAGTACACATCCGATTCATGTTTCTTAAGATGTTCAAGCATATTACCATTTGGAGTATTGCCAGTTTTCTTAAGCCTAGCATCGATAAACATCCACCCACAATAATTAATAACAAACCAATCAATGAATAATCAATAACTAGTTTTCATTAGACCTAAGCAAACACAAACAAACCTAGCCTAGCATGTTAAAGAAAAGAAAAGCATATGATATAATCAAACAACACATAGACATATTGAATGATTAAAGGATAAGAAAAGAGGGTTTAAAACCTCAAAATAGCTGCAAAAGTCGACTAGGGTTCGTACCCTAAGTTCCTACCAAAAGTCCTTTCTTAATAAATGATAAATCGAAAAATATATATAGATTTACAAAGGTGACAGCGTCACCTTTTAGGTTGTGACGCCGTCATCTCGCCGTGTTAGGGTTTCTTGATTGCCTAGATCCACTCTTGACGCCGTCATGTGTAAATATGTTCTGGGCCGTCTCTCTTTAATTTAAAACGTGATGGCCTTGGTGAAATAACACGTGACACCGTCACGTTTGTCACGTGTAAATGACTTAAAATCTTTCTGGCCCGTCAAGTGTAAAGTAATTATCCACCTCTTCATCAATGAGTGACGACGTCACCTTGTGGTGCTTGACGCCGTCAGGTACTGTTTCCAGCTTGGATTCTTGACTTTGTCGTTTTCTTCACTTTAATGCTCCAAAACGTCCAAAATGCTTCCTTTTCCCGAATTCCTCTTCAAAGTACCTAAATTCACAAAACAAACGATTTGAGTCAATATTTGATCATATTATCACGACTTAAGGCTTAAATGCCCCCTTAAAAACGTAACACTTTTCGTCTCATCATTTACTTTTCCTCAAGTAGAGTCTATATTAAACATAGAAAAATATCTTCTAGTCAACACCTAGAAAAATATGAACTTAAATTTAATATACTTTTAGTCAATTGCAAAACCGAGAACCTCTTGAAAAGAGGAAAATAAATAACACTCAATCTCTCACTAATCTATGTGTTATATTCTTATGATCACTCAAGGGCTCAGTCATGGTGTAGCACCCCACTAACTTCCCTACTAGCTTCCCATAGGTTATCAAAGCCTTACTAACTTAACTTAGGCCCTCACTAAGCACAATCTAGGTTAGAAATGCCTATAGCTATTTCTCGAGTAAAATTTTGCTTTGTTATACCACTATTACCTATATAACCTCTAGACAAGCTCACGTATCCACCTATGCCAACCACTACTATGTTTACTTGATGTAAACATCCCGGTATGTCAAGTCTAGGTTTTAAACATAATTTCACTAAGTAAACTATCACTCTAGTACACTATACTTATCAGAAAACCCTAATTGCACCTATGTGTTTACGGTTAACTTTAAAACCCCAATTGCTTATCTGAACTAGCTTGAAAGTGCTCAAGGCTTAGGCATGAGTTACAATAGCAACTTTAGGTTATATTAGACTCCCTAGAACATAGTACAACTCCTTAAAACTCAGGTACAAGTCCCATAAGCACAAAAACCTAACTAGGTTATAACTTCCCGGAAACTAGGTTAAACTTTCCCAAATCTTCACCATAAGCTACCACCACTTAGTATAAGCCTCCTAGGACTTAATATTAGTNGAGAGATATGTATGCCACTCCATGAGTTATTAGGAATACACCCTTCATCCATACAAGTAACATACATATCAATTAACCGGTAAAAGATAGTTAGGTAGTAATGAAATCTAAGTAAACACAACTTTCTCCATATTGTTTTCACAACCACAATAGTTTAGATATTTTATTTTATTTGCAATTGTAGTTATCTTGGGTTAGTTGACTAGCAACTAATTCCGCCCACTTCTTCCAAAACTGAGATTTTACTTGCTTTCCATAAAATATAAAAATACAAAAAGAATCTTCCTTTCACCCTTAGACCTATTAGAGTAGTTTTTCTATCCTAACGAACACTATTCCCTGTGAGAGAACGATCAATCCCCCGTACTTACCACTATCCTATACTACATCGGTCAGGTACACTACCTGGTGGGGTTGTAAGCCTCTTGAGATCCCTTGAGAGGTAAAACCTGTTGTAAGGTTACAAAACCACGCATCAGTTATACCACTATTACCTATATAACCTCTAGACAAGCTCACGTATCCACCTATGCCAACCACTACTATGTTTACTTGATGTAAACATCCCGGTATGTCAAGTCTAGGTTTTAAACATAATTTCACTAAGTAAACTATCACTCTAGTACACTATACTTATCAGAAAACCCTAATTGCACCTATGTGTTTACGGTTAACTTTAAAACCCCAATTGCTTATCTGAACTAGCTTGAAAGTGCTCAAGGCTTAGGCATGAGTTACAATAGCAACTTTAGGTTATATTAGACTCCCTAAAACATAGTACAACTCCTTAAAACTCAGGTACAAGTCCCATAAGCACAAAAACCTAACTAGGTTATAACTTCCCGGAAACCAGGTTAAACTTTCCCAAATCTTCACCATAAGCTACCACCACTTAGTATAAGCCTCCTAGGACTTAATATTTGTCACTAAACACTCATAGGACACTAAATTAGGCACTAAACCCTAGGCAAAACCCTAAACTCTCACTAGGCAAAACTAGGTTAAAACTAAACCTAACGCCTAAACCAAGCTACCATAGTACCTCAAATACCCCAACCTAGCACCCTAGAACCCTACCTAAACCTAGCACACACCCTAGCACCTCCCTAGCAACCAAGCAAGGAGGTGGATCAACTCCTTGTCACCACCTTGGCTCGTTAGCTTCACCACCACCACAACCGGCCTAGGCAGCCCCTAGCTACCCATAGCTTGTCTTAGTCACCTCCTATAACATCCACAACATCACCTAGCTCTGCTTACTCGACCTCCCCCCTCCTCAACACCTAGCGTACCATTTCTTGGTCGCTACTCCAAATGCACCCTATAAATAGCGACCTTCCCATCTCCTTTCACTTCACACCTCCCCTCTCTTCTCTACCTTATACCTTCTGTAGTACTAAGACCCTAGAACCCATAGAAGTCGAGTACAAGAGCCTTAGATACTTTCGAGTTGTAGTTTAGGCCGAGAAACCCTAGAACCCTCGTTACCCTTCCCACGACCTAGGTAAGCCTAATCTTTTATCCTAATGCTTTTAGTATTGACCTAGGATATTTATAGTATGCCTTAGATCACCTAGGAACCTAAGCTAGAACCTTGAACCATTTCTTTTAAAAGTTTTCATTTAGAAACCCTAATTATAGAAAATTATATGTTTATGTGCTAAATTGCCTCATTATATGATATAATCTGAATTAGGAGACTTAGTTAAGTATATATTAACTAAACATAAGCTAGGAAACTTAATTATCTCATTAGAATATAATTTGCATTGAAAAGGGACTAGTTTTGCAATAGTTTTCATGCATAGGGGTATATACTGTAAATTTCTGAAAATATGAAGTCTAGGGACTGTTTTTGACATTTCTTAGAAGTTATAAGTACAAGGACTCTTTTTGAAAAGTTCTAAAATCCTAGGATAGAAAGTAAAATAAGTTATAAACTTAAAAGGACTGGTCTTGCAAATATTGTTAAGTTAAGGGTATAAAAGGTAAATATTGAAAGTTAGTATAGTTTAAGGACCATTTTTGCCATTTCTCAAAAATATATAAGTATAGGGACTAAATGTGCAAAATTTAGAAAGTTATATGCTTAAATGTTATAAGTTTATAAGTTTAGGGTAGAAAGTGTAAATATGTAAACCTGAAGGGTATAAACGGACTATTTTCATATAACTGAAAAACGTATTTTAAGTTAGAAGCATAACACAATACTAGGGAGCTTCATGTGAGGGGTATCATGTGGATATTTCGTTTTGACGAGTTTGCTGGGTTTATGATTTAAAGTGCCCTGGCTCCTCAAACGGTTATTGCATGACCTCTGAATTATGATGGCCCGAACGGTGTTATGTTATAACTAAACCTAATAACAACATAACTCAATAATAGGGAACTTCGTGTGAGGAGTTATATACTTCTGAATTATGATGGCCCGAACGGTATTATGTTGATAACATAATACAATAGTAGGGAGCTTCATGTGAGGAGTTATACTTCTGAATTACGATGGCCCGAACGGTGTTATGTTATATATAAAAATCTTTAGAGTGATTAGTTGAGAAAACCTAAACTAAGACTTGACATACACACACACCTACACTACCCCCAGGATACGTGAGTACGCTGTCTAAACCCCTACTTTACTTACCTTAAGACCCAGGTGAGTTTTCATAGCCTCACTTTTAAATGCTTTACAACCCTGTGAGGGGGATACATGCTTTAAACCGAATACAAGTCTTTTTCTTTGGTTGTTGCACAAGTAAACTATCTGCCACCACTACATAACCAAATTCATGAATCTAATCACTTGTGATATTTTACACAAGTGAACGCGAATATAGTTGATAGATCTATTGGAGTTTGACAACTCCCGTTTATACTACCTCTCACTGGAGGGTATCAATAAGCACTATATTTGAACCCTCTCTTAAGAATTAACTTTGGCAAAGTTATCCTTCCTGTCCCCTCATGGTTGGTCTACAGACCCCATGACCCAGACTGTTAACGTGTGGTTCATGAGCTTAGTGCATTATACCTACTATCACTAACTTTTCCACACATAGGGTTTAAGCTGAACCCTGTGGAACTTGTATTCACAACCTATCTACTTAAACCTATGACTCTCACTCAACCTTAGTGTTGACTTTTAAGCATGTTATCCTAGGTAACTAAGCTCTTTAGGAACCCTGGCACGGAGAAGAACTGGACATGAGGACGTCCATAATAGTTATCATTCATCAGTTTTTGCCTAAAAACGTATCTTAGGACCTCTCTTTTGGTACAAGTATATCTTTTACTGTAAAAACTCTGATGAATAAATGAATGATAACACTTTTTTCAAAAACGTCTCTTCTCGAGTCGTTTTCTATTATCTTGTCTTTGTTTCCATGAAGTAAAACCCCAACTCTAAATCCGCTGCGATCTATTAAAAATGGGGGTGTTACACATGGCGCAACTAGTATCATAGGTTTGACCAAATTTCAAGTCTCTACCACTAGAGTCTAGGTCTAATTAATCAAGAAGGCAAAAATATGGGTGACACATAACATATAGGCAAAAAGGTGAAACAAAAAGGGTATGATATAGACATGGGAAAACATTTGATGGGCATAAACATAAAAATAAACAAACATGTAGATTCCTAAGTTAATAATCCCTTGTCACTAGTTGTTTACAATTTCACAAACCAAAAATTCACGAATCATCAAGAGTCTTCAATCCAAGAATACATCGAGTTAATGTGTACGAACTTGTAATGTGTTGCCTCATAATCTATATAAACTGCAATACATAGGCATATAATGACGCATTAACTTAGTCTTTGACACATCATAAGGGAGGTGTGCCAATATGTGTATAATGATGAACTATCGCCTCTTAACTTAATCAATATCCATTATGTCACACCCCGTCTAAGGCAGAAACACGAGGCGTTACGGAGAGTTATTGTGATAAGACATCGGTACAAACATAGAGACTACTAAATGAATTCATACAACGTGCCATGACGTCATCCGACACATAGTGGAAACTTGTGTCGTGACTAGTCAAAACCACGACAACAAAGTTATAGGTCATACAATGAAATCTCCCAAAAGCTCAGGATAATAAAAGTCTAGAAATCCCAAAACAATAAATACGCAACATATTCTTCTAATGCAAATCAGCCAATGAATATGACCCACGAGGGTAAGTCTTAGGTCTTGCTACGGCCAACTATGAAGCTCTATCCTCCTTAAGCATTATTATTGTTATCACCTAAAAATGGATACTTGATACACAATATCAGGTTTTACATTTATAATACTCGTCTACCTATTGATCTACACATATACTAGTGGGTAGTGTACCCAATCGTACGTATTGAGGGTATGGTAAGTTCGAGGCCGTCCTCAGGAACGGTGAGTGATCTCTAGTTGTCTAAATGAAACGACAATCTACGTAAGAAAGCAATAAAAGAGGCATTGTTTGTTATAAATTTGCTAATTATGATTGATTATCCTAAATGATCTAATGGGGTGGTTTAATGGCAAATAAATAATAGAGATGGTAGTCTTAAGTTCAATTATTATGATCTTGAATGTACTATTCAGGTATCCAAAACTCATTAGGTTCGAATGGTCATCGTAACCTAATCTATGATTCCTAAGATCTTAACCCCGATGGTCAACGGTGGTCGGGTATCTAGTTCATATTCAATTAACCACCAACTACATGTTAGACCTATCTAGTGACAAGATTATTACTACTTAACACTAAACCCTCTTTTGGTCCATGTAAGGATTTTCTTGCACTTTTTAAGTATTGGTTTTAGTGTAGGTAGTCCTATGGTCAAATCCTACACAAGGATGATGGTCACACCTCAAGCAACCTAATGAGCTAATGTTCTAATGGTCAT
Organism: Artemisia annua; assembly: GCA_014162995.1. Classification (NCBI taxonomy): domain Eukaryota; kingdom Viridiplantae; phylum Streptophyta; class Magnoliopsida; order Asterales; family Asteraceae; genus Artemisia; species Artemisia annua. Next base: position 43,842 of record LBNU01016016.1, read on the forward strand.
GTACTAATTAGCTATTAGATTCTACCCTAGCTTCAACACTACCAAAACATGTTCACATCCTACCCTAGCTAATGTCAGGGTCATCCTGTGGATCTATGCGAAGAGTTTTCTCTCTACACAAAGTCTGAGCAACATGTTCACTATAACACCCCCATTTTCACAGACCGCCACGGATGTTAGGATTTGGGATATTACTTCATGGTATGATAGTCACAATAATAGAAAACGACTCAAAAAGAGACGTTTTGAAAAGATAGGTTATCATTCATTTATTCATCAGTGTTTTTACAGTAAAAGATGTACTTTTACCAAAAGAGAGGTCCCAAAATCTATGTGAAACATAGAGTTTGAATGATAACGGGTTAGAAAGTCCTTCAAGTCCAGTACCACTCCGTGCCATAAGTCCTATAGGACTCAGTTACCTAGGATAACATGCTTAAAAGCCAACACTTGGGTTGAGTGAGAATCATAGGTTTAGGTGATAGGGTGAATACAAGTTCCACTGGGTTCAGTTGTTACACCTATCAAGGAAATGTAGTATTTGTGATAATTGCAATGCATTTACAATTATCATGAAACAATAGTGTTATTGCAACTAAGCTCATGACACCTCAAGTTAACATGTCCAGGTCATGGGGCACTGCAGACCAAACCATGACAGGACGTAATAAGGATTAACTTGCCAAGGATAACCCTTTTAGTTCTCAAATATTTTTCTTATTGGTACCCGGCAGGGGAAAACCAACGGGAGTTGTCAAACTCCAAATAGATCTATTCAATATACTCGCGTTTACTCGCAAGTGATTATGGTTCATGAAATTTGTTATGTAATAGTGGCATAGAAGGTGCTCGTGCAATAACCAAAGAAAAAGACTTGTATTAGGTTTAAAGCATGTATCCCACTCACAAGGTTTGTAAAATATTTAAAAAATGACGCTATGAACTCACGGGATTTAAAAAGAGTGAGGCTATGTACTCACCTGGGCTTAGGGAAATCTGATTGATGTTAAAAGTGAATCAGATATTAAACTCCTTACTCACGTATCCTGGGGTTAGTGTAGGTGTGTATGTCAAGTCCTAGTGATCTATTTAGGTTTCTTAAGTAATCATTCATAGGATTTCTAAATTTAGATATAACGTAACACCGTTCGGGACATCATAATCAAGAGGTATAAAACTTCTCACATGAAGCTCCCTAGTATTGTGTTACATTGTTATTAGGTTTAGATATAACATAACACCGTTCGGGCCATCTAATCCAGAGGTGATGTAATAAACGTTTGAGGAGCCAGGGCATTTTAAATCGTAAACCCAGCAAACTCGTCAAAACGAATACCCAAATGAAACCCCTCACATGAAGCTCCCTAGTATTGTGTTATTTTGTTAAGTAAAAGACAATTTTTTATCTTTATATGAAAATAGTTCATTTATACCCTTAAGTTTACAATTTGACAATTTATACCCCTAACTTAATAACATTTACGAATCTAGTCCTTAACGTTAATAACTATATATAATTTAATCCTTAGGCTATATAACTTTACAAAATAGGCCCTTATACCTAATACTTTTAATAAATGACAAAAACAGTACCTAGAATTAATATTTTCAGAAAGTTACAATATGTACCCCTATGCATGGAAAACTTTACAAAACTAGTCCTAAAACCATGCAAACTATATTTTTATGAAACAAAAGAGTTTCTAAGCTTATGTCTTATTTATATAAGCTAAATTAAGTAACCTGGACTAGCTTATAACTTATGCCAACGGCTTATAGCATATAAACATCAATTCGACATTAATTAGGGTTTTAAAATGAAAATGATTAAAAGAAAATGACCAAGGCTTAAGCATGGGTTCCTAAGTGATCTAATATATCTAATAAGTATCCTAGGACAGTACTAAAGCTTATTGAACGATTTTAGAGGCTTACGTGATCAAAAATGAGGCTAGCGAGGTTTTAGGGTTTTCTCGATGGAAAATCGCTTTGACAAGGGCTCTAGGCTTAGCTATCCTAATTCCTAGGCATCTTAGGGCTTGTATACTACTACTAGGACCAGAATATTTGAGGTGGAGAAGTGAGAATGGGATGGTTTGGATGAAATGAGGGTACGTGGTATTTACAGGTTGCGTTTGGAGTAGCGAGCAAGAAAGGGTGATTGTGGTGGCACAAGGAAGGGGATGTGACTTATGGCAGCTAAAGGGTGACTAATGGGAGCTAGTGGGTAGGTATTGGGCGGCGTAGGTGGTGTGTGGTGGTGGTTTGGCCGCGGGGTGAAGGTGGTGACAAGTAGGTGCATCACCTATTTGTAAGCTACTTAGGGAGGTTCTAAGGTGCTTGGTTATGATGACAAGGTGGTGGGTAAGCTACTTGTAAGCTAATAGGGGTGGTACTTGGGTGATTGCTAGCTTAAGGTAGCCTAAAACTAGGTTTAGGCTTAGTTTAGGGCTTAAACTAGCTTAAGGTGTGATTAGGGTCTAGATTAGGGTTTAGTGCCTAGATTAGTTTATTTAGGGATTATGGATTAAGATTAAGGTTTAGGAATCATTTCCCAGGTGGTGGTAGCTAGTACTAAAGAATCAGGAAGGTTTAGACCTAGTTTAGGAGCCTAAATGACCTAATTAGGGTTTTGTGCTTAAGAGACTTGTACCTAAGCTCTAAGGAGTTGTACTAGGGTTTAGGGAGACTAAGATATCCTAAATTTGCTAAGGTAACTTATACATAAGCCTTGAACAATTTCAAACTAGTTTAGATAAAGAAATTAGGGTTTTAGGAATAACCGTAACCGGTTAGAGCTTGTTTTTGTGTTATGATAGATATAGTATACTAGAGTGATAGAATACTTATTGAAATGATGTTTATAACTTAGAATTGACATACAAGAGGTTTGCATGATGTAAAAATAAAGATATTTGGCATAGGTGGATACGTGAGCATGTCTAGGTGGTTATGTAAGCAATGAGATCGAGGATGAAATAAAAGCAAAATTTTACTCGTGAAAATACCATGTATAGATATCGTAGTGGAAATAATGTTGATGAAAATTACGGGTTATTACAGTCTTACCCTGATGCGCGTGGATTGCAACACGCACTACGTTTTACCTCTCGAGGGATCTCGAGAAGCTTGCAATCCCCACCAGGCAGTGTACCTGACCGATGTAGTATAGTGTAGTGGCAAGTACCGGGGGATTGATCGTTCTCTCGCAGGGAATAGTGTTCGTTAGGCTAAAGGCTACTCTAATCTAGGTCACAACACAAAGGTTGAGTGAATCCATAGGTTTAAAGGAAAGTAATTGATCACAATATTCCAAGTTTAATAGAAAGGGGCTACGTTGTTATACGCCCGAAAATACCACTGCACTAAGCTCATGACACCAAGCGTTAACCAAACCAACACCAGTAACACTGTACTGAAAATAAGTCGACAATAACCGCGGAATTTCATATATACAAATGCCCCCAACGCTAGGTACTGCCAAATACCTAGCCAACCTCAAATATAGTACACCACAATTTGCCTATCCAGCAAAAGGAGTGGGAGGGTCAATTCCTATAGGCCTATATACTATCTAACCTCCATTCGACACCCCCTAGTCCTCACTCCACTCAAAATGAGGATATTCCCGAGAACCTAGCCCCTAAAACCCTCAAAGACTACTCATCTCCCACACCTCATGGCTTCTCCAATGCGATTGTTTTCCCAAATGAACGCACAGACGAGGTCTTGCATGTAACTGACATTTGGCTTGTCCAAAATGTGTGCAAATTCCACGGGTTAAAAACTGAAGACCCAATCCAACACATCAAGGACTTCCTGAAAATAGTGGACACCTTCCATACGGACGGAGCCACTAGAGACACCTCCCGACTATGAGTCCCTTTCACCCTTTATAAAAAGGCCAAGGATTGGTATAACAAACTTCCTTCCGAGTCCATCTTCACATGGGAACAGCTTATCTCGAAATTCTACGAGAAATTCTTCCCCATAGGGAGAACCTCCGCGTTGAGAGATGGAATCCTCCGTTTCCAAGTGGACCCAGCCGAGCATATCTACGAGTCTTGGATTAGATCAAGGACCTAATTAGGCGAGTCCCCCATCATGGCATTGAACTCTGGTTCCTTGTCCAAATCTTCTACGACAGTGTCTCTAAGAACGACCAGAGGGGAATCAATAACTCACCAAAAGGTAGGATAGACAACTTAAGCGCTGAAGAAGCGTGGAGCAGAATCGAGGAATATGCGAATGATCAAGACGACACTTGGGATGAACCTGATTCGATCATGAGCATTTCCAAAACGATAGAGAAACCTCCCGTTGTTAGCCGATTAAATAGGTTAAAAGATCAGACGGCCTATCTGGACAAATCTCAACCAACTAAACGGTTGTCCAACCCATACCTGATCTGT
>LBNU01016016.1:52156-81193 GCA_014162995.1 Artemisia annua
TAGATTTTACCGCCGATTTTACGCTAGGTTGGCCTTTATCTTTTTCAGGTTAACAGGTTATTTTAGACAAGAAGACGTTTATTATTTCGGAAGGGAAGCTTTGAACGTTCGTCTATCTTGGAAGAAGACCTAACCATGTTACTTCATTATCCACAACAAACGATTCAGGGGAGTATTTGATTTCATTCTTTCATCTTATTTACTTTTACGTCTTTTATTTGAACATTGGGGACAATGTTCGGTTTAAGTGTAAAGGGGGTAAATGAAAGCACCGTTGAGAATATACTCACGCTTGATGTTTTGCTTTGTTTGATAGTAAATTTGTAATAAAACCAAGAGAAATGTTTGTTAGGTCAATTTTAGCGCCAATTTAAAATTTTTTACAACATTTAGAAGTGAAACCTTGATCTTAATGAGCGTCTCATGGATAGGAAATTGTATGACTAGCACAAAACCGTACCACTAAAAAATTTTCCACCCCAAATATGTGAGGTTCGCCCCTACTACAACCGACTAGATGGAAACACATAAATGTAATTCCAAAATAATCGTTACGTCAAAGGTACAAACGGATGCCCATATCTGGTCTTAGGCTCCTCCCTCTAACTTCGAGCAGTAGTACTAGTATGTGGACCCCCGTATGCCACGTACCGCTCTCCGGTGTGTAGCGAACCACACACCATGTTGCACAAGACCTTCTAGAATAGTCATGTGCCACCTCACACCAAGCTCGGTTATGATCTTTACACCAAAAATCTTTATCTTTATCTTTGATATTTATTTATTATCTTTATTAGTATCTTTATCTTTTGTCTCACTCATGCAACTCACGATTTCTTATTCATCATAACGCAACCTATTGTCTATGGGATCATAATAAGCTCTCAAGCAACTCATAGATTCATACAATTCATGTCATATAAATATTTCAACAATTCATAATAATCACCAAGCGTGCATACATATAATCTTTCAAATAATTCATATTTAGAGCAAACATGCATATAAACAATTACGATACAAGTAAGACTCTAAAATAATATTTTGGCATGTAACCGGTTTTCGCAAACATTGTACTCACCTCGAAGTCCTTAGATGTTGTTGAGTCTTATTGGACGTTACAATCTCGTGATCACCTATCATAGTTCGTAGTACCATATCAGTTTAAAGATTCTACTTGTATATGTGCTAACCACCACTCCAGTTTGCTCTGGCTTTACTGTATGCGTTTCTAGTTTTGACCAAGCATTACCAGGTCATTATATCATAAACCAATTGAGCATACTTCAATTATCTCCTATTACCCAACCATGTAATATTACTAATCTACTTTATTTTACTCTTTTCTCATTTGTCATCTTCATCTCAGTAAGTATCTATTAATGTAAAGCTCATTTACATATGTGTATTAGTTGACATGGTAGCAATTCACTATCTTATTTATAGGCCCATAAGACTATGAAGAATACTTCAAGAAAATAATATATATTCAAACTCTAACATTGTCTAGCTACCAATAAATATAAATGTAGTGCAGATTACGAATACTCTTGAATACCTGATATAAACGTAAGTTGTTTTCAGTAATGACACATGATTATTCTATAAATCTCTAATGCGTACATTGTTAGTGTTATATTAATCTTATAACAACACTGAGAATTTTAATATTTATTAGTAACTCTTAGCATGTACAACTAACTACTAGGTCAAAACCTTAATATTATATTGCCACTCTAAGAGCCAACTAATAACGCAAGTATTCAACATTAAAGGGAATATATACAAGTCGATGATTTTTTCTTGGTATAAATTAGTCACGCCTACAGTAGCATTTTTTTTAATTTTCCACTGATACTAAACGTTTAAAACAACTAGAAATCTAAATCAAAGGGTACCTTGAATATTGATGGCAGAACTTTAACAAACAGGCTATTATAAATTCTGATCTCCTTTTTCTGTTCACCCTCACACAACGATACTAATTAGGGTTGATTGAAGGTACTTAAAAATCTTAATAATAGTCGTGCTTATATTGGAAAATCTGTTCCGTAAGATATGGAAAAGATCAAGACTATTGCCAATACTTATCCCATCTAAATATACGGTATATCATTTAATCCTAAAACAATATTACAACATAACACCCTCTACTCTCTACTTATGTCTTTATTGAACAAGGTTCATGATCTATCAAACCAACTCCATCTTATGTAACACATATTATTCAAAAATTTAAAGCTAATTCATTCAAACACTTTGATAACCAAAATTATTAAAAATATCTAGGCAAAAATCTCGGATGTTACAATTCATCCCTCCTAAAAAATGGATTACGTCCTCGTAATCTAAGCTTAAATAAATAAACTATCTTAACAATCATTCATTCATGTTTTTATTGCTGTAAGAAACTATCAAGCTCGATTAGCATACATCGCATAAGTCTCATTTGCTCCTCCAGATTCATTATCTACTTTCTCTTCTTCTGCAGTCACGTGAAATGCACGAGCTTTTGAACGTGGTAAGTCATCTTTTCTTGTGTTTGTTCCACTAGTACTTCCCAGTTTCTTATTTGGGCAGTTAGTGCTAATATGTCCCATCTCCTTGCAACTGTAACAAATAGGCTCTTTACTCGTGCAATCTTGACCAACATGTCCCTTGTTTCCACAACGAAAACATCTTCTTGCCTCCAAAGTGCACTCTCCGGTATGCCTCGAGTTGCACTCAACACATTTCTTTTCCTCATTGTTGTTGTTGTACTTCTTGTTGTTTGAATTCCCTTTGAATATCTTAGAAGATCCTGTGTGCCCCTCTGATTTCCTCTTCTCTCCAACTTTTCCCAACTCCTGATTTTTAATGGCAATGTCATCTTCAATGAATTTACTTTCCTCCATAGCNTCCGGTCGTGTGTAGGCTAGTAGTGGTAACTCCAAGGTCATCCCAAGAGCTGTGTGGTGCGGATTATATCTAAGTCTAATGTCACAAATTAAAACTGAATTAAAAGAAGAAATGGTTGATTGATTGTTTAAACGAAATGAAATGAAAATAAAAGCAATTTAAAAGTAAAGTTGTGAGCAGTAGGAGAGAGGTGTACTAGTCTAATTACTCATCCTATATCACTTGTAATCAAGTTTCCTATAAAACTGATATCGTGCTTTAGGTAGGGCGGACATATATCACTAGGTTCATATGGTCAAGTTCCCTAGCCTATCTCCCCTGAATCATGCCGGGAACCACAGGCACTACCCCATGCTAGTAAGCCAACGTACGGTAGACGGGTTTGAGTCATTAAGTGCCACTAAAGCTAAACTTATCTTAAATGGCCCGTTGTCACGATCATAAGCCATTCTCTAATTGCTTAAGTTCCTCCACCCTGGAAAGTGGTCCTATGGTCAATTTGCACACAAGGTCCATGGTTCAGTTGTCATCCCAAACCATATCCTCGCAACCCAACTACGCCGGGATCCTATGGTCAATTCCTCCAGCATACCAGGTATAACCGGGTGTTCTAAACTACCATAACTAAAGGATCTTAAGATAAACTAAGCATGCACACACGTAAAAGCATTAAGAAAAGTATGAAACATAATTAAAGTAACAAATGAATGATATTTAGGCTAGCACCAGAGGTGCTTAGCCGATCATATTGAATTGAACACTCGAAATGATGTTTATACAAGCCATTAATTCGAAATGTAAAAGTAAATATGAAATGCTAAAACTTATGGAATGTAGCGTGATTTCTCCCTTGGAAAGGCTCCGTATACTGCTGTAGAAGGGCCTCCTAAAAGCTCCCAACGATCTCTGACTTTGTGTGTGAGAAAGTTGTATGACAAATGCAGAAATTCAGGTTATACTTATAGGCCCGATCAGAGCTACGGCGTAACTGAGAAATGTGTTACGACGTAGCTAGTGTAATCTTATCCAGATCTGATGGTTACGGCGTAGTTGATGAAATGTTACGCCGTAACAAGGATATTAGGGTTTCATCTACGTCGTAGTCTCCAAGTGTGTTACGCCGTAGCTAAATTCTCGGATCTAAGATTACTCTCGTAGTCGTCGTTACACCATAGTTCCAAAGTTGAGTTACGCCGTAAGTTAAATAATGAGCTTGGACTACTCTTGTACACGTTGCTACGCCGTAATTCCAGAGTAATGTTACGGCGTAGTCTTCCAATCTGCGGATTTATTAAGACTTGAATATGTTACGGAGTAAACCATAGATTTGGTTACGCCGTAACTCCTGGTCCGCATTGACTTTGGTCTTCTTAGTTGAATTCCTAGCTACAGCGTAATTTGAGAGATGATGTTACGCCGTAGCTTCTTCCAGCATACTTGGATTTATCTATCTTTGCACGTTCTTTCCATTTTCCTCGTCTCTTTAGCTCCTATGCTCACTTGTAACCTGGATACAAAATATAAAGAAATCAAAGTATATATCCATATAATAAGTATAATACATGAGCATAATAGGAGGAAATTGACACTTAAATATCAGGATTATTTGATGTCATCAAATATCCCCCCACTTGAACTCTACTTGCCCTCAAGTAGACCTTATTAGAAGTATTCTCAAAAAGATCCCAATATTACTCAGGAAATATGAATTTAAAAATATCCTATGCTAGAATTTCACAAAGCCGAACACCTCACGAAAAGGGGAACAAACACTCACTCTCTCTATATTTTAAGTGTCAATTTTCGGGGTGATCACTCATTGCACAGTCATAGTATGTATTCTATCATAGGCTTGGCAGTTACACAAAACTCCCCCACTAGGGCTAAGGTCGGAACAACCCTCGAAGGCAACATTGGGAGAACACATATAAGGTTAAGTGTGTAGTGTCGTTACTAACATGCTACGGCAAAAGCGACAAAGGCATTGATACATGACCGGAACGCCACGCAAGACACCAATACCTGCTCGAATCCTTCACCTAAGCATGATTTACGACTAAAGGGTAGGAATAGACATGGGATTTCACATAATGGGTGTAAAATGAAAAATAACAAGCAAATAGTCTAAGCCTACAACTAAGTCATCACCATTTACCGTTCGCCCAAGGTCTAAACTTCGAAATGCAAGAACTGGATCATAGCAAGTAAATGTGCCATTAGAGGACGTCATTATGGGCACATAACTTGGTCTTCATATTGGTGTAGAAATGATCACCAACTCATATCTTCAAATGTGACCGAAGTGGCCTCTTCGATACTAAGTCTTGATGAGCTCATAATCAGGGTGCTATACATAGGTGCACCACATATACAACTATTTACATACAGAATTTCACATTTTTTTTGAATCATAATTAAAAACAATACGTACATCCCCCCACTTGAGATGAACAATATATGAGGATTTGGGGGGCCTTCAAATGATCTTCAATAATGTGTCTTCGACGTAGGCGTGATTCCCGAATTCTTCCACTTAGACCTCGAACTAGGGCAAACAATGACTTCCCAATCATAAACTAGACTACACGATAGGCTAAGGTGTATTGGTGTAACGAAACAATATATGAGGGGAATGAAACGAAAGGAAAGGCTCATAAGGGTGTACTAGGGGTATCTTGCACTAAAAATGAGTGCAACAAATGGGTTTACACGTGGGTCAAGAAGTCGAGGTGACTAATCGATAAACACACACATATAAGGCTATTTGGGTGATAATCCTAAAATATTGCCTTCTAAAATCATCCCTTCCAAATGTGTCTAGCACATTACTTGTCTATGGTTTTGAAATGATGTAAAAGCCAAGTTCTAAAGTCTAAAAACTACCGGCGCACTCAATTTTTAGGTGGATTTGGGTAAACAGGGTGAAACTGAATAGGTTACACCTCACCATATTAATTCAAGGGTTAAATGTGCTCGGCTAAGGTCTATTCTAGTTCGGTTAAAAAACATGTCAAAAGTTTAAAAATGGCAAAAAATTTCAAAAAAAACTAGAAAATTGAGGACAAAATAAAGTTCAAGATAATTCTACTCCCGTCCCCCCACTTGAAATGTACAAAGTCCCTTTTGTACTAAAAATCAAGTAAATGTAAAGAGAAGGTAGAATTAGAGCGAGAACTTCCCTGAAATTTGCTCCATAAATGAAAGAAGGATCACGAGAAATCTTCGTGCCTTCAACTAGCCTCTATGAGTAAACTTCGTTTCCCTGAAATCACGACACTACCACAAGCATAAATCTAAACAAGAAAAATCCTAACTCACTTTCGTAGGAATCACGGTTGCATTTAGCGTATGCAACAAGCCTTTTAAACCACTTAGTGTCCCAAGTGGACGAGTGTAGTCTCGTGAGGGTTTACAGGGAACACACCCACAAAGTTCATTTAGTTACTAATATAAGTTTAGTACGTTTGAAAATATTTTGAGGATTACACCTCAGAGAGGTGTTACGGCGTAGTCATGGAATTGAGCTACGCCGTAATCAGTACAAAACCTGGAGTGATCAGCTACGGAAGGGGGGTTACAGCGTAGTCGTAAGACTCAGTTACGCCGTAACTGCTGATCCGAGAGCATCAGTTTCTGCAGTAAACAGATTCTCCCATTCCTTCATGCACCAATTCCTGCAAAAATATAAAACAAACATACAAACCAACAAAAATAAAGAAAGAGGTTAATACTGGTTGTCTCCCGTAAGAGCACTTTTGTTTATTAATGAGTCTTTAAGTTAGACTCACTCCCATGGGTTATTACGTAGGTTCAACACCAAAATTGGTGTTGATTTCGTCTCTGATTAATGCCTTAAGCTTCTCCCCATTCATATGCCCCACCGGGAGTTGCCTATCAAGAGACTTATGTGTGCAAATAAAACTCCCAACACCACCCAGAGTATATTTTCGCACCTTAAATGTTTCCATCTTTATTTCGGGCGGATCATATTTAACTCCATCGATTTGGCAGCCATGCACCTCCATGGCTTCCAGCTCATTCTCGTGCCAAAACGATGGCTTTCCATTGTAGGTTTTTTCACACTTTTCCCAAATATCATCTAATATGTGCCCCTTTCTGCCAATTTTGTGCCCATATTCGACGAGGAGTTGTTGTACTTCTCCTTCGAATTCCTTCTTAAATCTTTCAAAACTTCTATTGTATGGATCATTGTCTTGATCAGGGGGTCCCTTATCATCCAGACTACTATCAACCATCCAATCCACAAACGCCTTGATCTTAGCTTGCTTATTGATTTTTGTAGTACCATAGCTTCTTCTTATCCATTCATCGAGCGAGAGATTGTGCTCTTGTAGTTTCTCGTCTTGAATCGAGTTCTTCTTCTTAAAGTATTTATCGATCATGCACGGATTACTAAAAGATGAATTCTTCGAACGTTGTCTTACATTATTCACGAAAGCTTTTATAGAATCCTTTTCACCGATATTAATGGCCACATCCTTCTCGATTACGGAGGTTGAATGGTAGTTATCATAATCTCTTTGAAATCTCTTAATTATTTCTTCATTTAGGAGGGCATTTCCGTAACGAACCTTGTACCATTCTTGAAATGAAAAAGTTTCGAACTCAACATCTTTTCGTTCAATCCCGTGTGAACAAGTCCATTCCAAATGGGTTCTTTATTCCTTGTCAAGTTCTCCGTAATCTCCTCCATTACACATATCATGGAAAGAGTCACATGATGGCCAAGTCTGCTCAATCCCTTCATTGATCGTGATTATGGGGTTACAATAGTGGTTAGTCACCCCTTTTTCTCTTTCAATGGTAGTGTTGTCCATATCATGTTGTACCTATTTTTGCTCAGAAACAATATTCTTATCTCTTCTCATGTTAGACTCATTTTTTCCACAAAATTGTAATTTAGGGGAAACAACCATGCTAGCTTCTTTGGGAGGTCCAGTGCATAATTTGAAAGGGTCTTTTAGGTCAAAATTAATTCTGTTTCCCCCATCTTCCAAAGAAATTTCTTTTTCGTAAACTTTAATGTGAGCATGAGAGGTTGCTAAAAATGGTCTCCCTAAAATCAGGTTATTATGCTGACGTTGATCCATATCGATGATAACAAAATCAGCGGGAAAAAGGAGTTTGCCAGTTCTAATGAGCACGCTATCTATAGTTCCTCTAGGCCTAGATCTAGTTGTATCAGCCATTTCAAGGATCATTGTTGTATCTTTCATGTTAGTAAGATTTAACTCTTTAAACAATGAAAAAGACATAAGATTAATGCTAGCACCTAAATCAGCAGCAACAAGAATTTTAAGGTTACCGATGGTGCAAGGTAGAAGGAAGTCTCCCGGATTAGGCTCTGTTATTGGAAGTTAGCAGAGAAGGACTTCTTCGCATAGCTCCCCTTCATTTTCTTGCAAGTAGTTGATTCCACAGAACTCTTCAGTCAGATTGGTGCTTTGTTGCTCATCTCCTTGTTCTTCCTTTGCGAACACTGCCTTGCAAGTCCCAGCATCCGCTCTCTTTGCTTCAAAGTCTTTAACTAGTTGCCCCACCTGTATATTCAAATTTTTGATTGTGACTTCCTTCGCACATTCCTATCAGTATCTTCTTTAATCTTAATCATCCATTCCTTAAACAGGTTTCTCTTCTTTGTCGACTCCTCGATATGTTGGTTGACCAAATCTTCAAGGCTGATTTTCGTTTGAGCTTTTTCATCAATCTTTGTATAATAGCCTTGAGGTCCCACGCGATATTTGGCTCCATCGCCTCCAAATCCTTGAAATGGTTTGTTGGTACCACCATACTTGACTTCTTCCATTCTTTTAACCTCTTCTTTGAGCGGGCAGTCCCTAACAAGGTGGGCTCCTTTGCAAGTATCACATCCAACTTGTATGGCATGAATATTTTCCTTGATCTTCTTTATCTCTTTTCCAAGATTTTCAAACTTATTGGTTAAAGCGTTCATACCTTCACGATTTCCTTCCGTATATCTGCTGCTACCGCCCTCATGCCACTTCTGCGAGTGGTCTGCTAAATCCTGAATAGAGTCAAGAGCTTCAACTGGAGTTTTTCCAGGGATCGGCCCTTGAGAGTCCAACATTTGCCTAGTCGTGATGTTAATTCCTTTGTAGAAAAGGTTCACCTTCTGCTGTTTGTTTAAGTCATGAGTCAGGCATTTATAAAGGAGATCATTATACCTATCCCAAGCTTGGTAAAATGTCTCGTCAGCTTCTTGCTTGAAGTTATGAATCTCCATCAACTGTTTTGCCGTTTTGGAAGAGGGGCAATACCGTTGAATGAATCTATTTTTCAAGAGATTCCATGTGTTGATTGCTCCTCCTGGTAACCGGTCGACCCATCTTCTAGCTGCTCCAGAAAGTGTCATTGGAAATACCCTCAGCATAACAGCATCATGTGAACGCCTGGTATATTGAAAAGGCTAGTGATGTACAAAACATGTTCAATGTGCTCATAGGCATCTTCATCATTGCTTCCAGAGAACAGTTTCTCTCGTAAATCTCTTATAAATTGATCTTTTATTTCGAACCGAACGTTAGCTCCTATGGTTGGCCTAACCAGCCATGGCCCTTGCTCAACCTTAGACATGGCTAGATACTCTTCAAGAGTCATTGCCTCGATGTCAACTGCTTCCATGATTCCTGAAAGTTAAACAAAATGTGAGAAAACAAAACAAAAATAAAAATGAAAAACTTAAATAACAATCCAATTATAGCTCCCCGGCACCGGCGCCAAAAACTTGATGCAGGATTTCTGACCAGGTTTTACTATTTGTAAAGTCTCGTTTCTCCCCTAGGTCTACCTTATGCACTAACGGACAGAGAATCCGGTCGTGTGTAGGCTAGTAATGGTAACTCCGAGGTCGTCCCAAGAGCTGTGTGGTGCGGATTATATCTAAGTCTAATGTCACTAATTAAAACTGAAAGAAGAAATGGTTGATTGATTGTTTAAACGAAATGAAATGAAAATAAAAGCAATTTAAAAGTAAAGTTGTGAGCAGTAGGAGAGAAGTGTACTAGCCTAATTACTCATCCTATATCGCTTGTAATCATTTTTCCTATAAAACTAATCTCATGTTTTAGGTGGGGCGAACATATATCACTAGCTTCATATGGTCAAGTTCCCTAGCCTATCCCCCCCGAATCCTGCCGGGAACCACAGGCACTACCCCATGCTAGTAAGCCAACGTACGGTAGACGGGTTTGAGTCATTAAGTGCCACTACAAGCTAGACTTATCTTAAATGACTCGTTGTCATGATCATAGGTCATTCTCTAATTGCTTAAGTTCCTCCACCCCGGAAAGTGGTCCTATGGTCAATTTGCACACAAGGTCCGTGGTTCAGTTGTCATCCCAAACCATATCCTCGCAACCCAACTACGTCGGGATCCTATGGTCAATTCCTCCAACATACCAGGTATAACCGGGTGTTCTAAACTACCGCAACTAAAGGATCTTAAGATAAACTAAGCATGCACACACGTAAAAGCATTAAGAAAAGTACGGAAACATAATTAAAGCAACAAAGGAATCATAATTGTAATATCCTGCTAAAAAACCCAATTATTAGGAAACATTAAACTTGAAGTAATTATGTATTACTCTTCATACACCCATTTTTAGGCAAAATTTTAAACTTTTTTTTACACTATGCAAATCTGAATCATTATGTGCTATGTGATTCACACTTACCTTGAATGAGCTCACACGCAACCCACAATGACCTGGACAAGGCACAACACAACTATGGATCAGTTTTGATCAGAAGTGCAACACTTTGCACTCACAACCACCACATATGAGATTTTCACCTCAGTGGACCCCACAATACAAGTACGAATTACAACACACATTTATGGGACCCACATCCCTCCTGGTGGACCCCACAACTTCCACGTAACTGGAAGACACCTCTGTGGGCCCCACAACACGAAAATATATTATAATATTCACGGTACTACGGTAGGACCCACATTGTCCTCAAGTGGGCCCCACATGACCAGGATTAATTACATAACAATAAATGGGCATGTACAACCCAATACGAACCATGTGAGCCCATTAACATTACACGGATCATATTTAATTTCGTTTTGGGCCAAGAGAGTTCACAAGCCCAACATAAGCCCAATCCAATACCCATTTAACCATACGAATTCGAACGTGTATGCACGTTTGGTTTGGCCTTCGTGTTCGCGATTCTTACACACAACACATGGAATAAAACGTGCCATATCATTCTTTGCACTCAAAAGAATTGAGATCAACAATTATCTCAACGAATTACGTATAAATGAACAGTAAACAAGGGGCAAAGCTTAGCAAGGTCACAACTATGTCCAAACGTACCCAACCTTGGCCATTTTGCGTTAAACCCGTTTCTATTGATTCTATTGTGTTCTAAACTCTCTCAAATGACTCACAAAGTGTTTTTAAGCTACTCACAACTCATATGATTCACAAACGTGCCCTAACTCAATTCATGTGGCTCGTTATATATATAAACGTACACATAAAAGCTCCAAACATGCACAAGCTCATTTGAGACATTCCAAGGCATTTAGAAACTTCTCAATACTCATTATGAGTCATTTTAGCTAAGCCAAACACAACTCTAAGTCTTCAAGACCTCACAACAAACTATTCAACCTAAATCTATTTATTTTGGTCACGTATCAACTCGTTTGGACTCCTAAGTGTTTCATAACTTCTACAAGGATCACAAACGACTCTCAAAGTCATATAACCCTATCAATAACCAATCTAAACACCCCTAGACTACAACTCGATCACTAAGTGACCTCTTGGTCACATTCACAAGTCAAACGGACCTTTTGGTACTTATATAACCAAACGCAACCTTAAACCTTTTCACACTAACTCGTGTGACTTCACAAGGACCAAGAAGACTTCACCCCAACTCTTGCTTACCTCGTTATACTTGAGACTCGAAATAAAAATCTGGTTTCTAGAACCCCTATCCTCATCATCTCATGAAACCGAATCCACAAACACTTGGAATAGCAACTTGGATCCAATCAAGCACTCTACTTCCCTCCCCCTACTCTCCTACTCATTATCACATTCCAAATATTCTCTTTGTCTCTTCAACTTGTCCCTATCCATCGTATACACTCTCATGCAAATCATTTCACGTAAAACTCATAACAAAACTCACTCACAAACACTCTCTTGTTCACTGCCTTGATACCGAGAAGAAGAATAAGCCACAAGCTATCCTAAGCTCTCACAAGCATACTTTGAGTCTCTCCTAGATCCTAGTTGTGCCAACTATCGAGTTCCAAGCTCACAAGCCCTCACTTGACTTCTACAACTCGTATACTCCCCACCTTTGAAGGTGTAGTAAGTGTTTTCCAACACTTAAATTATTTTATAACTCATTTCTATGTTTTTCCATTCGAATATATCACCAACTCTTTGGCCTATGTTCTCCTATGTCTCGTTAATCTCATGTCTCACAAAAATACTCACTCACATCTCAGAATACGTATAAATGAGTATATGAACTCAGTATAATCTTAACATAACTCTGAGACCATGAAAATCACACGTTTACAATCTCACTTGGCCTATATCGAAAAACAGTGAAATATTTTCTAGGTGTTTTCAAATGATTTTCTCATTTTCATTTGGTCTCGCTATTTGAAATCTATACGAGTACCATACCTATATTTTTGTACAAACTGATTCTATGGAACCTAAATAATCAAGCTACACTAAGCTCACTTTCTCATAAGCTTGTATAAGCTCTCTCACAAGCTCAAAGCTTGGCTACCTCACTCGTTCACAGAAACATAATAACACCCTTAATGGGCTAAAGCCCATCAAGCTCACAATTCATTGTGGCCTGTTCCATGGCCCAACTACCCTCCACCACACTTTGGCAAGGCCTAATATGAGCCGATGAGTCACCAAACCCATTTGGAAGCCCACTGGACCCACAGAAGACCCAATGGGCCTTAAAAGATCACTAAAGCCCATTAACACTTAAAATATATTTGAAATAAGCTATAAGCTCAAATAAGCTACTGATAAGCTCACACCACTTTTTCTAAGCTTTTGGGAACTTGAAAAACCATTTGGAATAAGGTCATAAACTAAAATGTTGTTTTGGACTAAAAATGCAAAAGATACAAAGTTAAGGGACTAAAACTGCCAACTTTGCAAACTCGGGGTTAAAACTGCAATTTTTGCAAACTAAGTTTACAAACAGTAAATATAAGTTATTTTGAGTCATTTGTATAAATTTGGAACTACAAGGACCTAAAATGAACATTTTATATATAAAGGACTAGACTTGCAAAGTTTATAAACTACAACGACCAAAACTGTAAATTCTGTAAATTTGGTGTTAAAACAGTATGTTTAGAATATTTTTGTCATTTATTGAATAATTTGATATTATAAGTACTAAAAATATAAATATACATTTCATAAGGACTAAAAGTGTCAACTTTGAAAGTACAAGGACTAAAAGTGTAAATATGGTAACAATGGTGTCAAAACTGTTAATTTGACAAAGTAAAGTTATAAGTGAGATAATTATGAACTTGAGGTACTTAAATGTCATTTTTATAAACACATGGGTTAAAAATGTAAACTTTATAAAGTATAAGGGCTAAACTTGTAACTTCACAAACTTAAGTAAAAGTGTTTTTTTTAATAACATTAATTACAAGAAGTAAATATTTGAGAACTAACTAGATAACAAAATATCACCTTTCACTAATCAAATTAATATATCACTCTCACCAAGATCAAGGACTGGAAACCCTACACCCTGCTAGAGTGTACAACTCTATGAGTCTGACACGACTTATCATCATCACACATAAAGACAAGACAATATTATGTATAACATTGTTTTTTTACTTAAGGAATTACACAAATACAAACCACACCACTACAGGAAACTAAGGTTTCTCATATTATCCAGGTTGCGTGTTGGAGCCATTCACCAGTTGCTCTTGATATTTGATGCGCGGGATTGCGACCACGCACTAGGGTTTTACCTCTCAAGGGATCTTGAGAAGCTTGCAATCCCCACCAGGCAGTGTACCTGACCGATCTAGTATAGTGTAGTGGCAAGTACTGGGGGATTGATCGTTCTCTGCGGGAATAGTGTCGTTAGGATTGAAAAGCTACTCTAATAGGTCTAGGGGTGAGGGAAGATTCTTTTTTGTATTTTATTATTTAGGAAAGCAAGTAAAAATCTCGGGTTTGAAGGAGTGGGCGGAATTAGTTGCTAGTCAACTAACCCAAATAACTACTAATGCAAATAAAATAAAATAACAAGAAAGTAAATGTTTATGAAAACTATATGGAGAGAAGTGTGATTACTTAGATTTCCTTACTCCCTAACTATCTTTTACCGATTGATTAGTGTGTATTAATTGCGTGGATGACGGATTTTATTCCTTAATACCATTCGTAGGGGTGTGTACGGACTTCCCCTAACTCTATGAGCTCCTACTTCACTCCTGTGTCGAGCCGGCTAATAAGCTCCTAACATGGGATCACTAGAATTCGCTCATGCATTAAATACAATCAAATAACCTTAGTACACCTTGGTTCATGTTTCTTAAGACGTTCAAGCATGTTACCAACCGGAAGTCTGCCAGTTTTCTTAAGCCTAACATCGATAATCACCCATCCAATACAACTAATAACACACCATTCAATCAATAATCAATAGTTAGGTTTCATTAGATTTAAGCAAACACAAAGAAAACCTAGCCTAGCATGTTAAATAAAAGACAAGCGTAAGATAGAATCAAACAACACATAGACATATTGAATGATTAATTGATTACTTTAGTTGGCCTATATCGAAAAACAGTGAAATATTTTCTAAGTGTTTTCAAATGATTTTCTCACTTTCATTTGGTCTCGCTATTTGAAATCTATACGAGTACCATACCTATATTTTTGTACAAACTGATTCTATGGAACCTAAATAATCAAGCTACACTAAGCTCACTTTCTCATAAGCTTGTATAAGCTCTCTCACAAGCTCAAAGCTTGGCTACCTCACTCGTTCACAGAAACATAATAACACCCTTAATGGGCTAAAGCCCATCAAGCTCACAATTCATTGTGGCCTGTTCCATGGCCCAACTACCCTCCACCACACTTTGGCAAGGCCTAATATGAGCCGATGAGTCACCAAACCCAGTTGGAAGCCCACTAGACCCACAGAAGACCCAATGGGCCTTAAAAGATCACTAAAGCCCATTAACACTTAAAATATATTCGAAATAAGCTATAAGCTCAAATAAGCTACTTATAAGCTCACACCACTTTTTCTAAGCTTTTGGGAACTTGAAAAACCATTTGGAATAAGGTCATAAACTAAAATGTTGTTTTGGACTAAAAATGCAAAAGATACAAAGTTAAGGGACTAAAACTGCCAACTTTGCAAACTCGGGGTTAAAACTGCAATTTTTTCAAACTAAGGTTACAAACAGTAAATATAAGTTATTTTGAGTCATTTGTATAAATTTGGAACTACAAGGACCTAAAATGAACATTTTATATATAAAGGACTAGACTTGCAAAGTTTATAAACTACAACGACCAAAACTGTAAATTCTGTAAATTTGGTGTTAAAACAGTATGTTTAGAATATTTTTGTCATTTATTGAATAATTTGATATTATAAGTAGTAAAAATATAAATATACATTTCATAAGGACTAAAAGTGTCAACTTTGAAAGTACAAGGACTAAAAGTGTAAATATGGTAACAATGGTGTCAAAACTGTTAATTTGACAAAGTAAAGTTATAAGTGAGATAATTATGAACTTGAGGTACTTAAATGTCATTTTTATAAACACATGGGTTAAAAATGTAAACTTTATAAAGTATAAGGGCTAAACTTGTAACTTCACAAACTTAAGTAAAAGTGTTTTTCTTTAATAACATTAATTACAAGAAGTAAATATCTGAGAACTAACTAGATAACAAAATATCACCTTTCACTAATCAAATTAATATATCACTCTCACCAAGATCAAGGACTGGAAACCCTTCACTCTGCTAGAGTGTACAACTCTATAAGTCTGACACGACTTATCATCATCACACATAAAGACAAGACAATATTGTGTATAATATTGTTTTTGTACTTAAGGCATTACACAAATACAAACCACACCACTACAGGAAACTAAGGTTTCTCATATTATCCAGGTTGCGTGTTGGAGCCATTCACCAGTTGCACTTGATATTTGATGCGCGGGATTGCGACCACGCACTAGGGTTTTACCTCTCAAGGGATCTTGAGAAGCTTCCAATCCCCACCAGGCAGCGTACCTGACCGATCTAGTATAGTGTAGTGGCAAGTACCGGGGGATTGATCGTTCTCTGCGGGAATAGTGTCGTTAGGATTGAAAAGCTACTCTAATAGGTCTAGGGGTGAGGGAAGATTCTTTTTTGTATTTTATTGTTTAGGAAAGCAAGTAAAAATCTCGGGTTTGAAGGAGTGGGCGGAATTAGTTGCTAGTCAACTAACCCAAATAACTACTAATGCAAATAAAATAAAATAACAAGAAAGTAAATGTTTGTGAAAACTATATGGAGAGAAGTGTGATTACTTAGATTTCCTCACTCCCTAACTATCTTTTATCGATTGATTAGTGTGTATTAATTGCGTGGATGACGGATTGTATTCCTTAATACCATTCGTAGGGGTGTGTACGGACTTCCCCTAACTCTATGAGCTCC
The DNA here is from genome assembly GCA_014162995.1 of Artemisia annua. Classification (NCBI taxonomy): domain Eukaryota; kingdom Viridiplantae; phylum Streptophyta; class Magnoliopsida; order Asterales; family Asteraceae; genus Artemisia; species Artemisia annua. The sequence continues at coordinate 68,827 of LBNU01016016.1, forward strand.
TACTTCACTCCTGTGTCGAGCCGGCTAATAAGCTCCTAACATGGGATCACTAGAATTCGCTCATGCATTAAATACAACCAAATAACCTTAGTACACCTTGGTTCATGTTTCTTAAGACGTTCAAGCATGTTACCAACCGGAAGTCTGCCAGTTTTCTTAAGCCTAACATCGATAATCACCCATCCAATACAATTAATAACACACCATTCAATCAATAATCAATAGTTAGGTTTCATTAGATCTAAGCAAACACAAAGAAAACCTAGCCTAGCATGTTAAATAAAAGACAAGCGTAAGATAAAATCAAACAACACATAGACATATTGAATGATTAATTGATTACTTGTCTTCAATGTAACATGGAAGATCCAAGGGTATAAACCCTTAAAAAAGCTGCAAAATTTGTCTAGGGTTTCTCTCTAAAAAGTTCCACACAAGTTCCACCATAATGACTAAAATTTATGAGAATATATATAAAAAATCAGATCTGACGGCGTCACCTCGCCGTGGTTAGGGTTTCTTGATGGCCTTCTTGACGTCGTCCCTCTTTAATCCGTTCTGGCTTATCAAGGCTTGACGCCGTCAGCTCCATGCTTGACGCCGTCAAGGGTATTATTCAGCAGATTTTTGGCACTTTGTCGAATTCTTCACTTTTATGCTCAAAAAACATCCAAAATGCTTCCTTTTCCAGAATTTCTCTCCAAAGTACCTAAAATGCCAAAAGGAATGATTTAGGGCGATATTTGATCAAATAAATACGATTTAGGGTTTAAATGACCCCCTAAAAGCGGTACACTTTTTGCCTCATCAATATTACTTGATTGCCTACCTACGCACACTCATCTGAGGTGAGTCTATAGTCCAACACTTTTTACATGTTTTACAAACTATGTGGGTGGGATACATGCTACACAATATGAACACAAGTATCTTGATCAACTATTTTCACTATTGTATGCTACACAACTATTGCATAAGACACACGCCAACTTGAAAGTCCCTTCTTAGTCACTTGCGAGTGAACGCGAATAACTGTGAATAGATCTATTGGTGCTTGACAGACCTATTTGTTCTAGCCGACACCTGGTAGACAAATGCACTATTATTTGACACACTAGGAGAACTGGCAAACTCCTCACCAAGGGCACCCTATACTCTGTTGATGTCATTGCGATGGCTCACATACTTGTTAACGTTGTGTTCATGAGACTTATAGTAATATGCATACGGAACAAACTACTATTTATTTATGAGATACTTGGAATGTGTTCATCTGATTTTAACTATAAACGCTATAGATTCACTCAACAATTTTGTTGACTTTTAGCATGTATCTCAAGTAATTGAAGCAAGCTCAAGAGGCATGGAGTGGGCATTTGACCTTGTGTCGGTGGTGTAATATTAACAAACAGTCATTTTCAACTCATAATGTGATGTAATAAACATTGAACATTCTTGCATTTGAATTCAATAAAATGAACTCAAAAACGTCTCTTTGAGTCGTTTTCTATAATTATGACTGCGATCCTCTACGTAACACCCAATTAAGTCTTCCGCTGTTAAACAAATTTTTGGGGGTGTTACAATAATTAGGCTAGCACCTGAGGTGCTTAGCCGATCATATTGAATTGAACACTCGAAATGATGTTTATACAAGTCATTAATTCGAAATGTAAAAGTAAATATGAAATGCTAAAACTTATGGAATGTAGCGTGATTTCTCCCTTGGAAAGGCTCCGTATACTGCTGTAGAAGGGCCTCCTAAAAGCTCCCAATGATCTCTGACTTTGTGTGTGAGAAAGTTGTATGACAAATGCAGAAATTCGGGTTGTATTTATAGGCCCGATCAGAGCTACTGCGTAGTTGATGAAATGTTACGCTGTAACAAGGATATTAAGGTTTCATCTACGTCGTAGTCTCGAAGTGTGTTACGCTGTAGCTAAATTCTCGGATCTAAGATTACTCTCGTAGTCGTCGTTACGCCGTAGTCCCAAAGTTGAGTTTCGCCGTAAGTTAAATAATGAGCTTGGACTACTCTTGTACACGTTGCTACGCCGTAATTCCAGAGTAATGTTACGGCGTGGTCTTCCAATTTGAGGATTCATTAAGACTTGAATATGTTATGGCGTAAACCATAGATTTGGTTACGCCGTAACTCCTGGTCCGCGTTGACTTTGGTCTTCTTAGTTGAATTCCTAGCTATGACGTAATTTGAGAGATGATGTTACGCCGCAGCTTCTTCCAAATTCAATCAATAATCAATAGTTAGGTTTCATTAGATTTAAGCAAACACAAAGAAAACCTAGCCTAGCATGTTAAATAAAAGACAAGCGTAAGATAGAATCAAACAACACATAGACATATTGAATGATTAATTGATTACTTTTCTTCAATGTAACATGGAAGATCCAAGGGTATAAAACCCTTAAAAAAGCTGCAAAATTTGTCTAGGGTTTCTCTCTAAAAAGTTCCACACAAGTTCCACCCTAATGACTAAACATTATGAGAATATATATAAAAAATCAGATCTGACGGCGTCACGTTATAGCCTTGACGCCGTCACCTCGCCGTGGTTAGGGTTTCTTGATGGCCTTCTTGACGCCGTCCCTCTTTAATCCGTTCTGGCTTATCAAGGCTTGACGCCGTCAGCTCCATGCTTGACGCCGTCAAGGGTATTATTCAGCAGATTTTTGGCACTTTGTCGAATTCTTCACTTTTATGCTCAAAAAACATCCAAAATGCTTCCTTTTCCAGAATTTCTCTCCAAAGTACCTAAAATGCCAAAAGGAATTATTTAAGGCGATATTTAATCAAATAAATACGATTTAGGGTTTAAATGACCCCCGAAAAGCGGTACACTTTTCGCCGCATCAATATTACTTGAATGCCTACCTACGCACACTCATCTGAGGTGAGTCTACAGTCCCACACTTTTTACATGTTTTACAAACTATGTGGGTGGGATACATGCTACACTATATGAACACAAGTATCTTGATCAACTATTTTCACTATTGTATGCTACACAACTATTGCATAAGACACACGCCAACTTGAAAGTCCCTTCTATCATGAACCTTAGTCACTTGCGAGTGAACGCGAATAACTGTGAATAGATCTATTGGTGCTTGACAGACCTATTTGTTCTAGCCGACACCTGGTAGACAAATCACTATTATTTGACACACTAGGAGAACAGGCAAACTCCTCACCAAGGGCACCCTATACTGTGTTGATGTCATTGCGATGGCTCACATACTTGTTAACGTTGTGTTCATGAGACTTATAGCAATATGCATACGGAACAAACTACTATTTATTTATGAGATACTTGGAATGTGTTCATCTGATTTTAACTATAAACGCTGTAGATTCACTCAACAATTTTGTTGACTTTTAGCATGTATCTCAAGTAATTGAAGCAAGCTCAGGAGGCATGGAGTGGGCATTTGACCTTGTGTCGGTGGTGTAATATTAACAAACAGTCATTTTCAACTCATAATGTGATGTAATAAACATTGAACATTCTTGCATTTGAATTCAGTAAAATGAACTCAAAAACGTCTCTTTGAGTCATTTTCTATAATTATGACTGTGATCCTCTACGTAACACCCAATTAAGTCTTCCGCTGTTAAAGAAATTTTTGGGGGTGTTACAATAATTAGGCTAGCACCTGAGGTGCTTAGCCGATCATATTGAATTGAACACTCGAAATGATGTTTATACAAGTCATTAATTCGAAATGTAAAAGTAAATATGAAATGCTAAAACTTATGGAATGTAGCGTGATTTCTCCCTTGGAAAGGCTCCGTATAATGCTGTAGAAGGGCCTCCTAAAAGCTCCCAATGATCTCTGACTTTGTGTGTGAGAAAGTTGTATGACAAATGCAGAAATTCGGGTTGTATTTATAGGCCCGATCAGAGCTACTGCGTAGTTGATGAAATGTTACGCTGTAACAAGGATATTAGGGTTTCATCTACGTCGTAGTCTCGAAGTGTGTTACGCTGTAGCTAAATTCTCGGATCTAAGATTACTCTCGTAGTCGTCGTTACGCCGTAGTCCCAAAGTTGAGTTTCGCCATAAGTTAAATAATGAGCTTGGACTACTCTTGTACACGTTGCTACGCCGTAATTCCAGAGTAATGTTACGGCGTGGTCTTTCAATCTGAGGATTCATTAAGACTTGAATATGTTACGGCGTAAACCATAGATTTGGTTACGCCGTAACTCCTGGTCCGCGTTGACTTTGGTCTTCTTAGTTGAATTCCTAGCTATGACGTAATTTGAGAGATGATGTTACGCCGCAGCTTCTTCCAGCATACTTGGATTTGTCTATCTTTGCACGTTCTTTCCATTTTCCTCGCCTCTTTAGCTCCTATGCTCACTTGTAACCTGGATACAAAATATAAAGAAATCAAAGTATATATCCATATAATAAGTATAATACATGAGCATAATAGGGGGAGATTGACACTTAAATATCAGGATTATTTGATGTCATCACTTGTAAACTCGGTATAATCTACTACATTATGCTTTTGATCATTGTTTATTCGTGTTGCATTTGTTACTTTGTTATGAATATTGAGTAGTCGCATTATGTTTGTCTAGAGGCATTTTGGCCATGAGTTAACAGGTAATGAAAGATGAATTATGAAACTATTAAACGTGTATTTGATATGTCATTATTTAGTATACTATCACTTGTCTTGATTGGTCATTACAATTTTTAAAGGTTGAAAGATGCAATTGTGTTGATTACATTATGAATCGCCTGTCTATAACGAGTCATTGCAATGCTTGTGATAATTGGATAGTAAAACAAACGATAGCCTGGATCATGACATGTTTAAGGACTAATCTCACGTCTAACGACTTGATTAGAGGAAATACATGTTTTATACTTCATACATGTACTATACTTTATGCACTTTATATATTAAGGGTTAAAGGCCGAAATGAGATCTTTTTATGTGAAGTATATATATTAGTTTACATGATTACTGATGCGTGGTTTTGTGACCTTACAACAGGTTTTACCTCTCAAGGGATCTCAAGAGGCTTACAACCCCACCAGGCAGTGTACCTGACCGATGTAGTATAGGATAGTGGTAAGTACGGGGGATTGATCGTTCTCTCACAGGGAATAGTGTTCGTTAGGACAGAAAAACTACTCTAATAGGTCTAAGGGTGAAGGAAGATTCTTTTTGTATTTTTATATTTTTATGAAAGCAAGTAAAATCTCGGTTTTGAAGGAGTGGGCGGAATTAGTTGCTAGTCAACTAACCCAAAATAACTACAATTGCAAATAAAATAAAATAACTAAACTATTTGGTTGTGAAAACAATATGGAGAAAAATTGTGTTTACTTAGACTTCATTACTCCCTAACTATCTTTTACCGGTTAATTGATACGTATGTTACTTATGTGGATGAAGGGTGTATTCCTAATAACTCATGGAGTGGCATACATATCTCTCCAATTCTATGAGCTCTTATCTCCTCCTACGCCATGCACGGCACAACCATAGGGATTGTAAACAGCGGCTCATGCGTTAAATACTACCTTAATAGCCTAGTATGCCTTGGCTACATGTTTCCAAAGACGTTCAAGCACGTTACCATAAAGGAGGTTGGCCAGTTTTCTTGAGCCTAACATTGATGGAACAATCATCCCAACAAACAACAACACATCAATTAACCAATAATTAATAGTTAGGTTTCATTAGATCTAAGCAAACATAAGAAGAATTTACCTACACATGTTAATTAAAAGACAAGCAAAAGAGATAATCAACCAACACATAGACATATTGATTGAATTAAAGTGAAGACTTATCTTTAATTAAGCATGAGGGTTCCAAGGGTTGGAAACCCTAAAAGTACAGAAAATTCGTATAGGGTTTGGTGCCAAAAGTTCTCCACAAAGTTCCACACCAATGAATGAAAAATAGAAAACTATATATAGACTTTTACATTCTGACGGCGTCAGGTTATAGGGTCTGACGCCGTCAGCCCGCCGCCATTAGGTTTCTCGGATGGCCTAGATCCATTTTTGACGCCGTCACCCTTTAATTCCTTCTGGGCCGTCACTCTTTAAATTTCAACCTGATGGCCTACCACCAATAACACCTGACGGCGTCAGGTGTAAAGTTCCCAAATCTTTCTGGCCCGTCATTTGATAATTGGTTTCCACTCCTTTGTCAATGTTTGCTGACGGCGTCACGTTGTGACTCTGACGCCGTCAGGTAGTAATTCCAGCTTCTTTTGAGACTTTGTCATTTTCTTCACTTTTATGCTCCAAAAACGTCCAAATATGCATNGTCAGTTGTAAAGTTCCCAAATCTTTCTTGCCTGTCATTTGATAATTGGTTTCCACTCCTTTGTTAATGTTTGCTGACGGCGTCACGTTGTGACTCTGACGCCGTCAGGTAGTAATTCCAGCTTCTTTTGAGACTTTGTCGTTTTCTTCACTTTTATGCTCCAAAAACGTCCAAATATGCATGTTTTCCAAATTCCTCTCAAAGGTACCTAAAATGACAAAAGGAACGATTTAGGGCAATATTTGATCACATTTATACGAATTAAGGCTTAAATGACCCCTTAAAAGCGTAACACTTTTCGTCTCATCAATTACCCATCATGCTTTACTCTTATGATTTGTCCGTGTACTTTTCATATTACATGTACTTGTTTATCTCATGTGCTCAGCCTTGGACAAACATATATTTAAATTAACTTGGCAAAACTTTTCAAAATTCTTAAATCCAACAAAAATGGTTATAGTGATAAGTGACAACCATTGGAATCTAATTTTGTTACCCAACACTGATAAAAGAAACATATTCCTCCATTGGGACGACCTGGTCTTACCTAAACCTTTACTATAAATGAGGGTTATACTTTACCCGTGTGTTTTGTGTATTAAGGAATCGGTAGAACTGGTATTATAAATTTAAAGCTTTCGAAACACATCAACGCGAGTCCACTACATAAGTTGTGCCGGTTGATCCTACAGTATTTAAGATGTTAGCCAAAGTAGGAGCATTTGGCTCATCGACAATATGGGTAGCATATTGTGAAGATGTTATCCTGGGGGAGCTATGGTGGTGGGAATTGGATTGCTCTTGACCTGCCACAAAGTACTGTTCTACATCATCATTTGATTCAGTTTAATCCGAATTATCATTCTCATCATCAAGTGTCATAATTCTTTTCCCACCGGCTCTCGGCACTTTTTCGCCTTCCTCAACCATCTCATCTACTTCTTTGTCTAACGATGCTTTGGCTTTCATTTCTCTCTTAGCCTTTTTCTTTGCGTCTTTTTTACTTAGTTTTTTAGCAAGGTTAAGTTCCATTGTTTCTTTTACTTGCAATTCTTCTATTTGAGCTACAGTTAGAATTAGAGTTCATTACTCGGTTTCCTTCTCAGTTATTTTATTTTTTAACACGACTATGAGCTTCTTCTTCTTGGGTTCCTTAATCTCCCTAATCGTTACTCATGCGCTCACTTTCTTTCTCTTAATCCTAGGGGCGCTATTATCTTCCCTATTCGTTCCCAGGGTAAGCTTCATCAGTTGCGGTATTGCCGTAGGAACGTCTATACCTGTTCCATCCTTCACATAATCCAAATACGCCTTAGTATCCTTCACCGCATCAATCATCCATTCAGGAATTGCCATTCTCTAGATGTGGTGTAACCTGCTTCAATTTTGATCTTCATCACCATCAAGTCATCACTAACCTAATGTTTCGATGCTTCAGTTCGTTTTGGAATATTTGGGTGAGTGTTGAGGATGTAGGCAATGATGAGCTTAGTGAAGCCTTGCTCATCTTCTGAAACATCATGTCTTCCAATATAAATGGTTTACTCTTTAGGATTGCCAAACCCTAATGATCTCATTTCATTCTTGAACGTTAGGAGTTCTGCAAAGTTTTGTTGTTTATTTGCAGTCCGTTTAGGTAAGCGCAACACAGTTCGGAATTCATCAAAGGTGAGTTTGACAGTGACTTTGTTGATTTTGAAAGTATAGTAATTTGTAAAGCAAATGACGGTGCTCCAGAATTGTTTTATGTAGATAACTGGTATGGTTACGAAGTTGGTGAGTGTTGATGCTATTGGGTGGTGTTTGAGGATTTCTAGGATAACTTGGTATTTAGCGTTGCAACTTATGGTGTTGAGACTGACTCGAGCATTACAAGATGCAATTCCCATGAGTGAGTTTCCCGGTACCAGTGTTCCGCAATGAGTAGTTGTTGGGGAGCTTGTTGTATCATGATGAATTATGAGATTAACATACAATTGGGTTAGTTTCATAATGAATACAAAGAAATTTGATTTTATTTTTTTCTACTCTGTCTGTTTTATACATCCTTAAATTTTTTATAGACAGTATTATTCTCATTTCTTTTCACGTACGATTTTTCTGACACACGATTTACGATATTTTCTTTTCACGTACAATTTTGTTATTCATTTCAGTTTTTTTGCTTTCTCTCTTTCTGTTTTTCATATATTCCTCACCATGAAATCATATTAAAGCAATTGATACTCTTTCCAAATTTGAAGTGATGTCTTGTTTTGAGTATATGTATCTCATTGACATTATAAAACTCAAGAATCAACTTCACATTTGAAAGCAAATTTATGAAAAAGTACCACTTTCATTATAACTTTGAAAGAGCATTAGATAAAGTTCATTTTTGAAGAGCCTGGGAGGGACACGCATACATGGATAAACTAACGAGAACAAGTCTAATTACCTATCGGAAATTATTACCCGTCGTAGGTCTCTAAAGTGAAGAACTAATCTAAGATTTTGACATAGTGAGTGTGTTTTTCATGTTACTTAACCATTGAGAGAATTTGTGATCAGAAAGGATGTTAAACAAAGTAATTCTGATATTATACTTAGTGAATCTGGGAGGGACATGCTTACATGGGCTGACTAAGAAGACAAAGTCTTTTTAATCACTGGAAATTATTACCCCGCATAGACTAAAAAAGGAAAAAAATCTAAAATTAGTTGAGTTTGTCAATAAGAATTAATATTGATAGACTGAAATTTTATATAAGATCATCCGAGACATGTTTACATCGCTGATTAAACAAGAATTACGTTATCATTTTGGAGGTGATAAGGGCATTGGCAGTGCATGCGGTGAACACCTCGGGGAGGCTCACCCCGTGCGGTGAACACCACCGCCGCTCATGCGGTGAGGGGCACGGTGAGCCCCGCTCGGGAATAGTTACCGAACGGTGGAGTCTTGCTTTTTTCGAACGTTGGGCAAAAAAGAGACGTTGGAGGGGGAAAAAAAGGGTGAGGGGTGTGTTGCCAACAAAAAATGAGTGAGGGAAGGAAAAAGTGGGGGGATGATGTGGCATAAGGGGATTGGGTGGTAGTGAGTGAAGGGAAATGGGGTGAGGGGTGTGTTGCCAACCCCCTAACTAATTCTGAAAAAAGGGTAGTTCAACTCAAAGTTGAGTAACGTAGGCGAGAGTAAGAAGAAATTAATTTATGAATCACTTAACTAACAAGTACAAAGCATGACACGAATTATAGATCTGAGATGATCTATGCGAGAATTCCTTGTATTGCAAGATTCAGCGAGAGGATATCATGATCATTAAACAAAACGTACATTACTCAATGGAGCAAGGTAGTTTGGCACGATAGGACGTTTTGATCTTGAGTTGTTGTACAAACGATATGACGGGTTGAGCCGGATTTAAAACACTGCGAATAATATAAAATGGTAATGTCATTGTATTTTAATATATTTCTAAAAATAACTCGCAATCAAACAAATACGTCCAAGAATATGTCTTTTTATATTCTCACACTATCTTTCAAAGAATTACTTCAAAAATTAAAAAGCATGAAAAAGATAAAAACTTTTTTCTACATACCCACGATCAAGTACAATTAAAAGGCAGATCCTTTATTAAAATACGATTAAAAAATAATTAACCTTTATTTTATTAATAAAATTAGAGTACTGTTTAAAGAAAAACAGTAAAATACTCTTTTTTAATATCTTCTTTTCCCAAAATTCTTCCTTCTGTCGTATTAAATGTAAACATTTCTTTTCCTTCTATGCATGTCTTAAAAAGACGATGGATCTTCTATTTAATATAACACAAATATTTACTGGTATAAAAATGAACACAAAGACAAAAAATCAATTCATTATGCTTGTTTTAAGATAATTGATATTATCAATAATCTTTAACCTTTTATATCTTTGTTTTTCAATGGTATTTGTTTTGTTTTTCCTTCCATTGTTTCTTTTACTCTGCCCCAAAAACCCTGCAAATTTTCACTCATTTCAAAAGTTAATGGTTGCAAATTTTAAGGCACCTAACCCCATAAAACTACCTCCTTATCAATTCCACTATTTCGTTATTATCACTTTTTGTAAATTTATAGATTCCATTATTTTTCTATTATTACTTTTCTTTAAGGCCCTTGTACTATTAGTTTTATTACTCGTAAAATAAAGAGCTTTAAAAGAAATTACCCCTATGGTAAAATCCATTTTAAAAAGTAGATAAACATTAGTACTTCATAATAATCTTTAACTTTTCAAATTCAATATTCCTATCATATCTTTTAATACCCGACAAACAAACACCTACGACGAGAGATGGCTTAGACTCCCCGAAATGCATCGGTCGTGAGACTCGGTCGACTTCATGGCTCTCCCATTACACCCCTCATCTTAGGTCCAAAAAGAGGAGAACTCGGCTGACATTAAAATCGAGTCGGGGGAGCACATGGAGAATGTTTGTGTATGTGAGTTTTTTATTTAATTAATTTTCTAAGATATTTATGTTTAAGTGAAATATGTTTTTTATGGTATTCACGGTCTTTTCATTACATTAAGAGAAATGATGCATGGACCTAATCGTGAACCTAATTGTGGACCTAAAAACATGTGGCATGATCCTGATGGGTTGTAAAATAAGTGGGTCCCTGTCTGCAGCCATCAGGATAATGTCACGTGTTTTTAGGTCCACAATTAGGTCCACGGTTAGGTCCATGTATCATTTCTCTTACATTAAATTTGTCATAAAATTATTATAAAGAGGGAAAACTAATGTGATATTAATGTTCTCGGTCCTGTTAAGATCATCATTACACATAACCTTACGCACAACACAATTACTACCATTTTCAACATATCTCATCCTCAAAACAACAAAAATCACAAACGACAACGACTATATCACTTTAAACGACCACATGTCTCATAAAATTTTCATATACCGTTATCAATCAAACTTAAAAGTAATAAGTGTTATTTTTCTTATTTTATTTTGTAGCCAAATAATATTTACTTGCGAGTTTTGAACAATATAAAAACTTGAAAAACGTAGATATGACATTTTATTGATAAAAATGACTGAGGGGGTTGGCAACACCCACGATAGGGTACGGTGTGGGGTGCCTACCGTACAGTAACACCACCGCCATGGCTACGGGGAGGGCACGGGAGGATACCGTTCGGGGAAACTTACCGCACAGGAGAAGAGAAAAAAATTTGACTGTTGGAAGAAAGTAGCCGTTGGATGTAGACGTTGGGAGTGGACCAACGGTTATAGTACGATATTTTCTTTTCACGTACAATTTTGTTATTCATTTCAGTTTTTTTGCTTTCTCTCTTTCTGTTTTTCATATATTCCTCACCATGAAATCATATTAAAGCAATTGATACTCTTTCCAAATTTGAAGTGATGTCTTGTTTTGAGTATATGTATCTCATTGACATTATAAAACTCAAGAATCAACTTCACATTTGAAAGCAAATTTATGAAAAAGTACCACTTTCATTATAACTTTGAAAGAGCATTAGATAAAGTTCATTTTTGAAGAGCCTGGGAGGGACACGCATACATGGATAAACTAACGAGAACAAGTCTAATTACCTATCGGAAATTATTACCCGTCGTAGGCCTCTAAAGTGAAGAACTAATCTAAGATTTTGACATAGTGAGTGTGTTTTTCATGTTACTTAACCATTGAGAGAACTTGTGATCAGAAAGGATGTTAAACAAAGTAATTCTGATATTATACTTAGTGAATCTGGGAGGGACATGCTTACATGGGCTGACTAAGAAGACATTTTTTAATCACTGGAAATTATTACCCGGCGTAGACTAAAAAAGGAAAAAAATCTAAAATTAGTTGAGTTTGTCAATGAGAATTAATATTGATAGACTGAAATTTTATATAAGATCATCCGAGACATGTTTACATCGCTGATTAAACAAGAATTACGTTATCATTTTGGAGGTGATAACTAATTCTGAAAAAAGGGTAGTTCAACTCAAAGTTGAGTAACGTAGGCGAGAGTAAGAAAAAA
>LBNU01016017.1:2040-13236 GCA_014162995.1 Artemisia annua
ATGATAATGAAAAACCTTGTTGATAACATTGATGTTCTTATTTATTATTCCGCTGCATGTTATTCAATGTTATTGTTCCTAGATAATTAAAGGTTTAACAGCCTGGAGCCCGTAACGATCAAGGAGTGCTGGGTTCCTACATGTGGTATCAGAGCCTGGGGCTCGTGATATCTATGATTACAAGGTTTTACTGTCGAAGAAAGCTATGTGGAAAAAGGTTATCAAGTGGGTCAGTCAACTATTGAAGCTCGGTCAAAAGTTTGGGATTAATGAATTATATCAGAGGTGAAAGCGCATATGTGAATTCATTAGTTTATTGTGGAGCTGAATTTATTATAATAATATATGTGCGCTATGTCAAAAGTTGCGGCTGTGGGGCTTATTATTAATAATAATTCGATGGTGGGGACTGATCATTAGCTTGTCGCATATGGTAAAGAATCAAATAAACAAAGATCGTGATCTGTTTTGATTATTATTTATTGGTGATTGGTTGATATCGAGTCCAGCATTATCATGGAGAGTTCATGGCAGTTATTCCAGATTTTGTAACCTCATGGAATATTAGTGGAAGCAAGTGCACAAGAAACAAAGTACTGCTTGGTGTTTCAAAGTACTGCTTGAAATTTTTCAAAGTACTGCTGTCCACGTTTGATAAGTACTTCTCTGTTCGAATATTGCTGCTGCTTGATTTGTGATTTAGCCGTGGGTATGTCTAAGCAATAGTGGAGTTATTGATTATTTGAAGGTACTGCTCTTGATTTTCGAAGTACTGCTTGTTTATTGAAAGTACTATTCTATCATTTGAAAGTACTGTTGCGTGGAAGATTGCAAAGTACTGCTACAAGATAATTTATGGAGACAAGTTGAGCGTTTTATGGTTCAATATATATGCATGGTTTACGAGCAGTAAGGGGAAGTACATATGAGTTTGATTGGTTTTGGATTACACACACAGAATTGTTCATTCGTTCACACACACAGGAAGAAGTTTATGTTCTTAAAAGTTTTAAAAAGGCTCGTTTTTATTTGGAATAATTGGTTACGCAGACGATTATTTATCACTTATTTGAAGGTGAAGTGGAGCTTCTTAGATGCGTGTTCTTATCATATCTTAAACGGCTTCATCACGTTTAAAGATAACTTGTTTGTGCGTTAAAGATGTGACAAAGACTTGATGAATCTAGCAATGTGTGATTTTTCTTATGATGCTCTATGCACACATTGGCTATCACTTAAAGGAGTTACATTGTAGTACTCAGTGTCTCATCTAGTTGAGGATTTGTCAAGAGATTGCGGTCTATTCATATTTTTTGTTCTTGGTATGAGTTTGGAGTCACGTGGTTAGTACAAGACATAAGACACAAGTTTGGGTTGTTCTACTTCTTCATCAAGTTTGTTATATTTGGTTTTCTTCATCAGTGATCATTACAAGGAGCTTACAGATTTGAAGAATCATGAAGATGGTTAGCACATTGATTTCAGGGGAAGTATTTTATCATGTGTTTTAATCATTTGATGTTCATGCACCACTCAAGGGGAAGTGTTTGATTTTTACTATTGTTGATCATTACTACTACTACTAGTTGGAGTTTCTATTGTTTTGGATTCATTTTTCGTAAGCATTTTGGTGTTCTTCATGGAGGGCAATTTGAAGCATTGGAAGGCTTTGATTAGAAGTGTGGTATTGGTTCGTGGTGGTCAAGATCATTATTTGCATATGTTCCCTATTTGTTGATAACAAAAAGGGGAAGAGATGTTGAAGAAATACTGGAGTGGCATGGCATGAATTAAGGGGAAGACAAATATTGTTTCATTCATGGCGAGATTTAATTATCTCAATTTCTCTTTCGTCTAGGGAAGTTCGTACAAGAAGGTATTTGTTTTGTCATCATCAAATAGGGGAAGATTGTTGGGAATTATATTTATTGATTTGATGATACAAAACAAGAAGAATGAAACATGAGGGATTTAATATGACAAGAAGGAATTCTACAAAAGATGGGAAGGACTTGCTTGCAAAAGAAGTTTTATTTATTAGTCCTTCGTAGTATTCTTGTAACCCTAATCCTCTAGTATATAAAGAGGACAAGGGATGTAGGTTTAATCGTGTATGTCTTCCATAATGTAGTCGACTAAAAGGTGTGTGTGTGTAACCTAGGCGTAGAAGATAAACGCCTAGGGTTTATTAATGTTTAGTTATAGTTAGTTGGTTAGTCAGCCTCAAGGTCGTTCTACCTTGATCAAGTAGGATTGGGGCTGTAAATTATTAAGTGTTAGAGATAATGAAAAACCTTGTTGATAACATTGATGTTCTTATTTATTATTCCGCTGCATGTTATTCAATGTTATTGTTCCTAGATAATTAAAGGTTTAACAGCCTGGAGCCCGTAACGATCAAGGAGTGCTGGGTTCCTACATCCTCAACGTTTGGGAAATGGACACGGTGTGTGTGACGTATAATCCTCTCGGGATTCGATAAAGGTGATAAAAGTTCTTCCGATGAAGAACGGGTGATCATACACCAACGAAATTACAAATTTAAAAAGAAAATCAAAAATCAATTTGAAAAAGGAAAATCTTTTTGGTTTTTAGAATTTTTAAACAAAAATTGAAATCAAAATATTTTTGGGTTTTTATATAAAAGAAAACTTAAAAACACAATTTTTTTTTTCTTTTGTGTTTTATATCACAATATTTTTGTGATCGATTCGTCAATCGAAATCGTTTCCTTTAATCTACGCGCAGCGAGGCGGGAGAGAAGAATAATTCTCTCTTCAGTCGGCAATTTAATGTCACGACTTCCATATTCCCCGGTTATTCGGTAGTAGAATTAAAGTAATCGGATAACTTTTAACTTCACGATCTCTTTTCGCGTTCAAGCTTATTTGGTTTACAACCGCCCTCCTTCAACGGAAGACCGAGGATGTTTATTATTTTTTTTTTGTATTTTTCAAACACTTTAGGAAAAGTGTTTCGTTTTTGTGATTTTTTTTTTTTTACTTTTTATATAAGAAAATACGTAAAAGGAAGGTTTTTCAAACCACGATTTTAAAAACGAAAACAAAAATTCACTATAACCTTCCCCGGTAGCGGCACCAAAAACTTGATGTTATCGTTTAAGTATAGTATATTTCCAAGCAATTTCTCAACGAATAAGAAATTACCCGGGTCGTGTCCGTGTGAAGGCTAAATGGAATCTCGATTTCCGGATCGTAAAACGTGTAGTGAAAAAGGTAAAAGTGATAAAAATGAGAATTACACTAATGATAAGCAAATTAAGCACAATTAAACAATTAGAAAAGTAAATCACGTAATCAAAGCACACGTAAGCTAAAAACGTAAATGAATTAATAAACGTGAAATAAACGTAACGTAACAACTAAAAACGTGAAATTAATGCAAATCTAATGCTAGGGATGCAATTTAAAATTTTAAAAACTAAAAATAATAAAAGAAAATTTTTAGAAAAAGAAAATTATTATTTTTGTCTTTTTATTTTTAGTTAAGAATTAAAAACTATTTTTGTATTTTTGTTTAATAAAAGAAAATTAAACTAATTAGAAAATAAAAGATTTAATCTAAAAATCTAATTTTGAAAAATCTTACTGGACTAACAACTAATTTTAAAAATAAAAATGAAAATTATTTTTGTCTTTTTGTAATTTAATTTGAATTAAAATTGACTTAAAAATAAAGAAAAATGAAAAAGAAATAGCAAAACTATTCAAATAATTCTGAAATTTTTATGGAAAATCTAAATTAAAATTCTAAAGCTACTGGAAAAAGAAAATTTTGAAAAATAAGAAGTTAAGTGCTTAATTGAGCAAAAAGCAGTTTAGGAAAAGTGCTTATACATAAGCACTTTGACCAAATTAAGTCAAACTTTCCCAAATTGCTTTTAGGCCTTAAATAAGCTCTGTAACACTTTATTTAGACCAAAAATAAACTCTGATTATGTAATGCTACTCAAAACAGTTACAAATAAGCACTAGTAAAGGTCAAATAAGCACAAATGAACATAAATAAGCACAAGACTGAGAAAATGGCTACAATACACTAAATGAAGCACAAAAGAAGCAATGGAACCAAGTAATCAAACCAATGCACAAGTGTGCACACAAATGAGAAAATCAGCAAAAGCACTAAATGGGACAAACTAGATGCAAGAAAATAAGCAGTCTAATAAGCTAAAAAGTGGGAAGTTAAAGCTGATATGTATTCTATGCTAGGAAGAGAAGCTTAAAAAGCAAAAAGCCCTATCACAAGCATCCCATTTGAACCTTAATATGGGGCTCAAACAGGTACCACAACTGAGTCAGTATATACTGACTCAAATGATCACACTAGAAGCTCAATTTAAGCAGTACAAATAAGCAAATCAGACCAAATCCAATATATATCCTAAAAGTAAGCTGGCTTATCTATCTTTTGCCCCAGAAATCAAACTAAAAGCTCAAGTAATGAAACAGATAAGGGCTTATGAACTTGAGGCTTAAGGACTGTGGTCAATGTACAGAACAGTTATGGGCCAAGATACCACACTTTGAGCACTGATTCAAGCAAGCAAATGTGTTTCCAATTCTATTTTTCTTTTTGATAATGCTAAACAACCAGCCAAAGTTCACAAATCACCAATCCAAAAGTATTTCCACAAATTAGTGAGTCCTACAAATGATCTAGAAAATTATCCAAAATCTGCTATGAACAAAATATTTTTGACTTTTTGTTTTATGCAACTTTAACTTCTATGAACTTTAACTAACTAAATCTTACTGAATAAGTGATTTTAAGCTGAAATGCAACTAAAGTATGCTAACCTAATCACTTATGCAACTAGTTCTATGATTATGCAACTAGAAATCCTAACAGATTAGAAAACAAAAGAGAATCAAGTGAACTTTGACTTTTAATGTTATAACCTAAGATTTTATGCTTCTATTGTTCTAATATTATCCTAAGTAAGATGTCTAAACAAATTTAAACCACTGATTCACAAGCAAACACATCAAATCACTCTATACCAAACACCCCTAATAGTGACTGTTTACACTATAACTATGAGATTAAGGCCACTAATCTCTTCCAACATACTCAAACTCAGTTACTTAAGGCTAATTGCAACCACAACAACCATAAACATCAGCAACAACACACTAAATCACAAGATCACAGATCCAACAAATGTTCAAGCAATATTATCACAGATTCACAAAGTTCACTACAATAGATCAAACAAACTTTATAACACTAAAACTTCACTGAATATTATCAAAGAACAGTAAACATTAACTAAGACAGATCTAATATTGATTTAGTGGAACATTAAAAATATAAAGTCACTCACAAAGTTCATCCTCCTCAGCAACAATTGAGGAGGTTCACTGTGCTAGCCTGTCTCTAGACAGGCCAAGAGCTTCCAAATCTCTCCTTGGACTATCAATTCCACCTTCTGAATAAGTCACTGCTTATTTAGATAAGCAGTTTGACTTTGGTTGACTTTTTTGTGTTTTTGACAGATTAGAACTACTTACTACCCTACACCACTCACAGAAGCTATATGAGCTTAAATGAGTTGTACTAAGAGAAAACTAGCTTATTGAAGCTAGGTTTTAGAATTTGAAAACATTTTTTTTTCTGACTTTTTTTTTTGTATTTTTGATTTTGAGATAACAATGATTAAAAACTAATGATTATAAAGAACTGATAAGGAATTTTAAAAAGCTAAATAAACTGGAAACAAGTAGACTGAACTAGTTTTAAGCTAAAGAGATTAAAATTATATAAGAGAAAAGCTAAATTTCATTGATATAAAAAACTGATTACACTATGGAAAGATTGAGATTACAAATGAAAACACAAATTGACAGCATAACAATACCTAAAACCTACACACTAATCTCTGAAAATGAGGGTGCATATATAGGTGAGGTGAGAGGCTCTTTAGGGTTTCTCAGAAGCTGCTAGAAACACTAATCACGACCCTCCAATCATTGCTTCAATCATAAGCATGATTTATGACCCTTGGATCTTGTGCCAACTGCAAACCATCAATCTTTTCACGCGGTTACACATGGATTGCCAACGTGGTATTCCTTCTGCACATGTCAGGAATATCTAGAAGCTTTTAATTGTACCAATTTACCCTTATGAGTGGTCAATTTGATCAATTATGTTTTTAGGGTTCATAGGTACAGTAGTTTTCTGGGTAAGGGGGTAAAATTTGGGTGGCGGGTAATTATTTTTTTATTTTTGTTTAACTGGGGTGAGTAAATGGGACGGGTAGAAGGCTAGGGGTGTTTGGGCTTTGAGGTGTATTGGGCCAGCTGGGTTTAGGATTTGTATTGGGTTGGATGTGTTGGGTGGTTTGTTAGAGTTTAAGGATTAAGATTTGACAAGGACTATAAGTGTATATTCTGAAATTATAGGGACCTTTTCTGCCATTTTCCATATATGTGATCCAAGGGTCATATTTGAAAATCTCTTATTCTTGAAGGGCCTTTGATGTCGTTTCTTCAAAATAATCTTTCCAGGGACCAAATTTGACAACTTCAGAAAGATGAGGGACCTTTGTTGATAATTTCTTCAAACTTTGACCAGGGACTATTTCTGACATAATATGATTCTCCAAGGTTGATTTTGATTTTATGAGTTCCCCGGCTCCGGCTTTTGACTCATTTCCATTCTCGTGCTCGTTTTTTGTCGGTTTTCTTTGATTTTATGTCCTTTTGTGAAATATCCGTACCTGCACGATCACAAACACAAAAACACAATATCTTTGGCATTTTTGGTTAGTTTTTGGTCGTTTTGGTCTTAATTTGGTAAACAAAAGGTGTATGAATAAGCATACACCATAAGGGTAATCCTAACATAAGTCTAGGGCCGTTTATTAATTATGCCAAAGATACGTTAGTCGATAAGATTTAGGATATAATATGAATTTCCAAAAGCATGAAGAATGAGACTCGAGTGGAGATGAGACAAACAACGAGCACGAGAGTCATCATAATTCGGGAAATTCCTGGACATACAACACAATTAACCACGAAAACACAAGAATGGAAGAGGTCGCCCCTCCTTACGTTATTGGTTAGAAAATAGAAAGAAGATAGATGATAAGCATGGGGTGCCTCCCACGAAGCGCTTGTTTTTGGTCACCGAGTCACAAAGCTTGACTCGATCCCCGAATTCAATTGCCCTTAGGGAAAGTTTGGAGATCCGGGATTACCATAGGTGGTATATCCCCTCCGAAGTAATGTTTGAGACGATGACCGTTCACCTTAAAGTTGGGACCATCGGGTTGAGATAACTCGATGGTACCATAAGGAAAAACTTTGGTGATGGTAAACGGTCTGGACCAACGGATTTTGAGCTTGCCCGAGAAAATCTTCAATCGAGAATTAAAAAGAAGGACTTGATCACCAACGTTGAAAACGCGGTTTTTGATTTTGGAATCATGAATCCTCTTCGTTTTCTCTTTGTAGATCAAAGAATTCTCATAGGCTTGATCACGAAGTTCGGTTAACTCATTTAATTGAATTTTTCGGTGATCACCCGCGGTTTTGAGGTCAAAATTAGCATGCTTCAAAGCCCAATATGCTTTATGCTCTAATTCGATGGGTAAATGACAATTCTTTCCGTAAACAAGCTTATATGGAGTACATCCTATTGGTGTTTTGTAAGCCGTACGAAAAGCCCATAATGCATCATCCAATTTGTCGGACCAAGAAGCACGATTTCCATCAACGGTTCTTTCTAAAATCCTTTTAAGACCACGATTGGACACCTCTACTTGACCGCTCGTTTGCGGGTGATACGCGGTACTTAAACGATGAGTAACACCATATTTGGACATGACTTTTGCGAATTGATCATTACAAAAATGAGTACCACGATCACTGATTATAGCACGAGGTGTACCAAATCGGGAAAACAAGTTTTTCAAGAACTTTACCACAACTCGGGCGTCATTTGTGGGGAGCGCTTTCGCTTCAACCCATTTAGACAAGTAATCGACTGCCACAAGTATGTACTTATTCCCTCTTGAAGACGGGAATGGTCCCATAAAATCGATACCCCAGACATCAAAGATTTCACAAACTTGAATAGCATTTTGAGGCATCTCATCACGTTGTGAAATTTTTCCTTGACGCTGGCACGAGTCACAAGATTTCACCAAATCTTGTGCATCTCGGTATATCGTCGGCCAATAGAAGCCGGAATCAAAAACTTTCTTTGCGGTAAAGTTGGCACCATGATGTCCCCCTGTGGGTCCATTGTGGTATGCCATAAGAATTTCATTAGTTTATGCGCCATGAACACATCGACGGATAACTTGGTCAGCACATGTTCTAAACAAGTAGGGGTCGTCCCAAAAATAATGTTTAACATCTTTGAAAATTTTCTTCTTTTGCTGGGACGACATCGCTTTCCTTATGAAGTTCCCCGCATGGTAATTCGCAAAATCAACGAACCATGGGGTACTTGAGTCATTGTGTGAAATACTCCCAAGCGTCTCGAGAGGAAATGATTCATTGATTTCCTTTTTCTCGAGAACACTTTGATGGGGATTTTCGAGTCTAGACAAATGGTCGGCGGCTAGGTTCTCCGCTCCTTTTTTGTCTCGAATTTCAACATTGAATTCTTGAAGGAGGAGAACCCATCGCATAAGTCTTGGTTTAGCATCTTGTTTGTTCATTAAGTACTTAAGGGCCGAATGATCCGTATACACTATGCACTTTTTCAAGAGAAGGTAAGGTCGATACTTTTCAAAGGCATATATGACGGCTAACATTTCTTTTTTGGTAGTCGTGTAATGAGATTGAGCGTCATTCATTGTTTTACTAGCATAGTATATCGGTTGAAAATATTTATTCTTTCGTTGCCCCAAGACCGCCCCGATAGCATAATCGCTAGCATCGCACATGAGCTCAAAAGGCAAGTCCCAACCGGGGGCAACTAAGATAGGAGCTTCAATTAACTTCTTCTTTAGAATATTAAATGCATCAATGCACTCATTTGAGAAGATAAACGGAGCATCCTTTTCAAGAAGACGGGTCAAAGGTCGGGCTATCTTGGAAAAATCTTGAATAAAACTTCGGTAAAAGCCGGTATGACCGAGGAAACTTCGAATTCCTTTAACGGTCGTGGGATGAGGTAGCTTTGCGATCACATCGACTTTAGCTCGATCAACCTCAATCCCAGCCTTAGAGATCTTATGGCCAAGGACAATACCCTCTTTAACCATAAAGTGACATTTCTCCCAATTTAAAACCAAGTTAGTTTTTTCACATCGTTGGAGCATTTGTTCTAAATGGGAGAGACAAGACGTAAAAGAATCACCATAAACCGAAAAATAATCCATAAAGACTTCCATTGTTTTCTCAATCAAATCATGAAAAATGGCCATCATGCACCTTTGGAACGTTCCAGGAGCAGTGCATAAGCCGAATGGCATTCGTCGGTAAGCAAACGTTCCATAAGGGCATGTAAAAGTCGTTTTCTCTTGATCTTGTGGATCAATCGGTATTTGAAAATAGCCGGAAAAACCATCAAGGAAACAATAGAACTCATTTCCCGCAAGACGTTTGATTTGTCCCGAACTACACATCTTTTTACTTCTCTATTAAACAAGTCAACCGCTTGTGAACGATTAACCGTAACAGATGATAAAAGGGCGAGAGCCCGGGACGAATGCAATTTTACCAAGGGTTAGAAAATCCTTGGATCGTTTTAAAGTCCTGGTGAGGCGTGACATTCTAAATACTAAGACTTGTGATTTGTTGAAATGATATAGCATAGAAAAGACAGGAATCTGATTGACTAACACTAGGAATGTGAATATTAATAGCTCTGTCACAGCTATATCAATATAAACGTACAATCAGAAATCTAAAATGTAAAAGACTTTACAAACGTACGTTTAGGATCAAATAAACGTAAACGTATAAAACCAATCATCAAAAATAACTATAGTAGGAATTTGCATGCCTTAGCGGCTTAAATGCAAATTAAATAAAAAATAAAATATTTACTTATTATTACAAACTTAGTTTAAAAGATAAGAAAACTTAAAAACATAAAACGTGTACGTTTACGTTTAAAGAAACGTCTACGTACAAATTAAAAAGTGAAAAGTGATCAATATAACTCCCACAAATGTGAAAATTATATTTTGGGATCCTAATAATAAAAGAAAATTATTTAGGCTTTTTAATTTGTCCATTCCCTGAGTTAAACTTGAAAACAGTTGTTCTCAGTCAATTTTTTGGGGTTTTTCATAAGTTCACACAAGCTCCCTGTTGGACCCACTTAGTGACTTGAGCTTTTTGGAAGCTCTACCAAAGCAAACTTTTGCTTTCTTCAAACTTCCAAATTTGCTTTTTTGAAGCTTGTTCTCTGAGGCCCTTAAATTGCCAAGCCAAATGGTTGCAAGGGGTGTTTTGGATTTGGCCATTGAAACTTAGAATAGATTATGAGTTTATTAGAACTATGGGGTCATTCCCAGATCAACATGTTTGAAATATGTTCAAATAAATTTTTGTTACAAAACATTATTTTTTATCTGTTGGGTTACACTGAAAAAGCTTTTCCAAGCTTCATTTTTTAACTTATGAGTCCACTGATTGAGCCCAAAATCTACTGAGCATGACTCATAAGCCATGAATCAGCTTATTCTGTTGGTTTCAAACTTTTTTATTTTTCATTTAAGTTAAATATCAGTATACAATTAGTTCCATATTACAGATATCACATAACAAATTTTAAAGCTTAAGTGATTTGCTTCTATTTAGAAGCTTAAATTTTGCTTTATTTGCTTATTTTTTTGGTAAATAAATATCATTTTTTTAATTTTCTTATCTCTCTTTTATTTTTTTTTTAGAATTATGCTACAAAGTTTCAGATTTTTTTGTTTATTTTTCTTTACTATTTATAATTAAATCAATTATTGGTTTTTTTAGTAATATAATAATAGTAAATAATTTAATAATAATGGAATAATTTGTATTAATAAATATTATTTTTTCAGTTTCAGAAATCTTTATATTATTTTAGATTTTTCTAAATTTTTATTTTATTTCTCTAGCTTTATTTTACATTTTCTTATTTTAGGTTAATTATTAAATAGTTAATTAATAGTTTTTAATTATAAATAATTAAATAAATAGCTTTAATAATTTAATTTTTTAATTTTTT
>LBNU01016017.1:17876-28061 GCA_014162995.1 Artemisia annua
ATAAGCTTTTGTGAGTCTTGATGAGCAAGAATTAACAACAGGCTTGAGTAAAAGCTGCTTATGAGGATTAGTTGAAACAGAATTAAAAGAACAGATCTATAAAGCTAAAATTCTCCTTTCATTGTAAAGAACAAAGGTACATATTCAGGAGAGTAAATCGGCATGCAAGTAACGATTACCAAGAAAAACTTAACTCTCCAATCAAGCTACAACTAGCTTATTTATAACTGTGGGAGGAGGAAGCTTGGGAACGCGATTGGATACCATCTCCAGGGAAAGGCTCTAGAATCGGAGGCATAAACTGTTGAATATGCCCGTCTCACATGAGTAGATCCCTTATGATGCAATTGATCCATTCATAAACTGCCAAGTGGACTTGTGACGTGTAGGAACAAATCAGAGCATGCCACGTTGCATTCCATTGTTGTCCTTCTTTGACACAGTGTCAGGGTGAGGTTAATTGACTAAATTGTCCTTTAATACGAGGTTAGAATAGTTGAGATGGGGTAATTGGTGTGTGGGTAAATTAGGGTTCATGGGAGCTGGGAATTGGGGGGAAAAGGGTGAAAAACGCGCGTATAGTTTTTTATTATTTATTTGTTTTGAACCGGGTTTTGGGATTTGTTGGGCTTGGGTTAATAATTAAGTGATGGGCTTGTGAGGATTGTGTGGGAGTGGGCTTTTGGTTTATAAGGGATAATGGATCAATTGCAGCTTTGGGTTTATGATTAAAGAGTTAATTTGGTTTATATAAAATCCAAGGACCAAATTTGTAATCTTATAAAGCACAAGGACCAATTCTGTAAATTTATTCCAAGGACTAAAGTTGACCAATTATGATTCTCCAAGGACTATTGTTGTCATTTTGAGCTCAATTTAGGATCAAGGCTTGATAAATGCTTCCCGGCTCCGGCTTTTATTCACTCTTTCTAAATCTCGTGCTCGTATTGTCGGGTTTTCTTGATTTTTGTCCAATTATTACAAATTCGTACCTGCACATTCAAAAACACAAAAACACGTATATCTTTGGCATTTGTTAGCGTTTTTGGTCTTATTAGGTCTTAAAATGGTAAATAAATGATATGTGATTTAACACATATCATGCTACGGGCGTAGTTTCTTCATTGGATGCTTCTACGGCGTAGTTGTTAGGGTAACTACGCCGTAACTTCTTCTTTGGCCTCGTGAGTTCTTTACTGCCTCAAATTGGGGTCTACGCCGTAGGTGGAGAGTTGCTACTCCATTGTGCCCTTTAGTAGATCTCTACGCCGTAGTCATAAAGTGAGCTACGCCGTAGTCTTCATAAATCCTTGCTACGACGTAGGTTGATGAACCGCTATGCCGTAGTTAGAGCAGAATCCACATTTTTCATGTATTTTCTCTTAAGTCATTCCATTTCCGCGTTTCTTCATTCTTTTACTCATCTTTGCCATAAAAACATAATATAAACAAATAAGAGTATATATCCTACATATGAATAGAAAAGATGAGCAATTAAGGGGGAAATTAACACTTAAATCATGGGTAAATTTGACATTATCACGTAGACAACGCATTTCTATCTAAGTTAATTAGGCCAGATTTCTCAGTTACCTAGTTCTATAAACGCAACCTATATCCTTGAAGCAATTTATCGGTCTACTCAGTTACATTCATGCAAGAAGTGTTGTCAACTAATCTACGTGATTTACCTGCAGTAACCATTTGTCCTGGTGAAACCTACTCTCCTTACGCGGTTACTTTATTGAAGAACACTATACTAACTTAAGTGTTTTGGAATTATCTGTCTAACATCGGGTTCCTACTCCTCGAGTCATAAGGAAGGGCACTAATGAAGCCAGGTCAAGAGTACTAACCATAGCGATACGGATCACCTACATAGCTAAAGAACTACACTATGATGATCTAGAAAATAAACATCAAATGCTAAACAAATAAATGAGTATACTATTTGAACAGTAAACACATAAATTATCCAAACAAAATGCATCAAATCTTTATAAACGAAATAACATGAACACAGTAGCCATAACATGGCTATCACCCAAGGGTGTGTGCCCATAATGTAAGTAACAATTACAAAGGAAATTACAAACGACTCACAAACGAAAGACATAATGTAATTAACATGAAAACCGATTGAACACACTTTGTATGTGATATCAAGAAATACCATACTCGCGTTATTTAAGATAAAAATGTGTCCAATATACAAAAGCAATATTTATAATTACTTGCTAAAATAACCACGGTAAGTGACTTGGGAAGTTTCGAATTAAATAATTTACTAGTGAAGTAATATGGTGTTAAGAAGATAAAACTCTTGTTATAACTATTAACTATGCTTTATAAATACCTTGTTTAATTATATACATCATAAAAGATGGATATTCTTTACACACTTGTCTTTAGAGATATCAAGTGACACTAAAATATATGAGTAGAAATCATGGTGGATGCATATCATGTACTATTATAATAATCTAGTTTCTTCTTTTGAACCATTCATTCACTAGGTAAAACAGTGACAGTACATAAAAGTTATTTTCTTCTTTACAAGAGATGGGTCCTACATATAGGAATATTTTAGCCTAATTAAAACATTTAGGTAAATATGTATTTTATTCAAATAAGCATGTGAAAGTTGGGCAACAAATCTCTATGAAGAATCTTGCAAAATTTAAAATAAGGTCACTTTTAGAATTGATTGATATGCACAAGTCAAATTCTTTTCTAGTTTGATTTTATTAACAATATATATTATGGTGATATCTTGTGTGTATGTTTAGTGATAAAATCAAATGTAACTATGTATAATACATAAATAAGAATTGTAAATCATGAAAAATAGGCATGAAGCTTACTTGAAAATGTGAGAGTGATTTGGTGGTAAAGAACACTAAATACACCTAAGTATAACCCAATTAAGCTTCCAACCCTTAAGCTTTGTTAACCCTTTTACCAAATAAGCTACCAATAAGTTGTGCAATAAGCAAAAATCAAGACTTTTCCTTCCCTTTTCTTTGCTATTTGCCGAATACAAGAAAGGCGAAAACAAAGAGTGTTTGCTAGTTTATTTTGTGATGAAAATGAAAGTAACTAATATATTTATTTTATTAGCAAAGATGAACTATGCCTGCCAAATAAAGAGACATTCGTCTTAAAAGTTTAGTGAATAAATAAAATCTACATTGATGTCAAAATATAACAAATCTATACTTAACTAAAATGTCATCTACTGAACTTAACTAAAATGCCATCTACTGAAGAAATAATGAATTTAATGTTATTGTTACCTACACGCACAATAACCAAAATGTTCCTTCATAATTAATGTCTTAACTTCCATAATGTGTCAAGAAATTATTTTTCTAAAAAAGGTTTGCCTTTGAAAAGGATCTATAGGCTCAAAAAAAATCTAAAAATCCGAACCCAACAATGAGATTATGACATACGGTAAATCCTAGTGTTTTGATCTTAGAAATATTCGCTGTGATATTTTTTCAAGGGGAGGTGATATACATTATTATTATTATTATTTTCATATCCACGGCAGTGTAGTACATTGTGTTGTATAATTTTCATATAAGAATGATATATTTATCTGTTCTTTCTTTCAAAGTTCATTTACTCACAAGTCTAGGTTCTCAATACTTTGACTTGTCACGTGACAACATTATTTCTTGTGGGTGGTTCGTAGTTCGTACATCTTATTGATCCTTTAACTACAACTATTAAATGTTCAACAACCAAAACCCCATTTAAATTTTATGTTTAGTTGGCACTATATATCTACTGTTTAAGTAATAAACTGCATTTGCTAAAAAAGCAGTATTAAACTGTTAGAGAACTGTTTCAATTTGTTCAAGAAGTGAACACATTTACAAAAGGTATCCTTCCTGACATAAAAACAGTTCATTGAATTAAAACTTTTAGTAAGTTCATAGATGCAAAATAACATAAAATCAAAGCTAACAGCCATATAGACTGCAATAAAGACTACATATGCGGTCTAGCTTGGTGATTTGAGTCGTTTCAAGGGATCTCTGCAAATTCAATAGGCACCACAATATCATTCTGGCACAGAATTAGAACGCAATTTTTCATAGAGGCGATAGATGAGTGTAGATCTTGACATATGAGTCTCTCTCCCCAAAACAGAGATGACATCCTTGATTGAGATGGTGCGTGGCACGCTAACATTCTAAGGCACAACCTGATTCCTTAGGGATTTCCTTACTGGACCTGTTGGCTGTTACACATAAGTAGGTATGGCCTTTAATATATAATAATCAATCTGCGTACTGGTTATCATGATATTTCAATGTTGGGAAATTGGAATCTATATGCTAGACGTGTATATGCAATGTGAGGGGACAAAGTGCTTGCTTGTGTTCTTGATCCTTTAGTTACTTTAGTGATTTATTGTGTAATATGCCTTATTGAAGTCAAAAAAAGTAAGATGGTAAGATAGGCCAGTGTAAGTAAAAAGAAGGAAATGTTATGGTTTTAATGATTAAAATATTGTGTACATGTAAAATTAAGAAAAGGTGATAAAAGTGGGTATTTAAGTAAGTAAAGTGTATATTATTAGCTCTCAAAATTGTTGTGTCCTGCATTGTAGCCAAAAATCATAAAATAGGAGGGAGTATGTATATTTTTAGATTTTGTAGTTTAAATAAGTGTAGTGTGAAGTGTTAGGGGTATTTAGTGCATTAGATGTGTTATGCATCCATGTAAATGTTTAAAATGTATGTTTACGTATCAAAATGTTTTAAAACTCTAAGGGTATAATTGATAAAATAAGTTTATAACAATGATATATGTATGTAGACTAAGCCTGTGCATAAATGTTGTTTTCTGATTTACACGATTTAACTAAATAGTTAGGCGTAAAAGTAAACGTGTAAAATTACAAAGTAAAATATTTTAAGTTTGTCAATAAATATCGACCTAGAAAAACACTAGTTGTTATAGTCTACCTCCGTTAAAGGAATCTCGTCCCGAGATTCAATTTGTGTTGTTGTGTGGTATTTATGAAGAGGTGTGGGTACTTGCGATGGAAAGTCGATTTGACCAAAATTTTAATGGTAACTATTCCCAACATAACATGATCCTTCCTAAATTAAAAATAGATGATCCTTCCTAAATCTAATACATTGCATTTGCTTAGGACATTATTTATGTAAAACAAAGTCATTTTGTGAGGGTGCGTTTGGTACATAGTAATGGGAATGGGGGAATACTTTCATACCTAATAAACATGTTCGTTTAGTGACTATGACTTTCCAAATTGTAAATCATATCAAAATATCCTACCATACTCCATACCCACCGAAAAGATGTCTATACATTTATAGTGGGCCTCCATTTTATTTTTTATTTTTATTTATTTATTTATATTTTTGTTGTAATTTAGGGCCGTTTGGTTTGTAGATGTGTTTAGGATTAGATTTAAGATTGGGATTTTGACTTAGATTTGGATTTGATATATATGTATAAAATTAATTATTTTATAATTTAGTATATAATTTATTATTTGAAATAAATAAAATTTTAATATAAAACTAAGGCGAGAGAAAGAGAGAATGCAAAAGAGGGGCCATCTAAAATTACAAAACCTTGGTGGTATGTCCTGATTTGAAAATGATGGGGCTAATAGGTTTTATGGCTAATTTGTAAACATGGTTTTTGAACCAATCATGGTCTTTTGTTCTTTTGACTTCAAATCCCAAGCCAAAGGGGTATACCAAACGGGCCCTAAACATCTTTTAAAAATGTCATAAGAGCACTAGGTGCAGCTATTCGTTGGGTCTCGCCGTTCCTACGTGGAGGGGACCTCGACTCGCCGTTCTTCTTCGCCACACCGTCCCACCCTCGCCATAGCTCGCCGTTTGGGAGCTCTTCGTCTACACGGCGAGCCTTGGAACCGTCCTTGTTGTCAGCTTTTTTTTTTTTTTTTTTTTTTTTTTTTTTTTTTTTGTGTTTCTTTTTTGCTTGTGTTTGTGTGTTGGGTTTGAGTTTGTGATGTGTTTGTATAAATCTGATGAGCATTTGTAAAGAAAATGCCTTTCTTTTTTTTTCTTTTTTTTTCTTTCTTTTTTTTGGTTTTGCAGGTATATTGAGGAAGAAGATGACATGCTTTTTTTTTTTTGGCCTTGAACTTGAACTTGGGTTTAAAAGTGTATTGGGCCTTGAACTTTATAAAGGAAAAAATAAGGTAATAATATCCACTAAAATAAAACTTGTTCTTTTTACTAAACTTGTTTATTAGTGATTTTTAAAAATATATATATATTGTTTCATTTGAAAAGTGAATTTTTTTTATTTTTTTTTAAATATCGTATGTTTTTTTCGTATCGTATAGTTTTTTTTTCGTATCGCATGTTTTTTATTTGGATGAAATAAAATTAGTATGTTGTATTATTTTTTATAATTACTGAAATGAATTTATTTTATTTAATGAAATAAATAAATAAAAATAAAGTTGTAAGTGGTGGGGCCCAAATGAGTAAGTTGAGGTTAGTTGTTTGGTGGTGAGGGGGTTAGTTGTGAAGAGGTGTTGGGTGATGTGGCACCCGTGGAGCCAAAATGAAGAGCTTGAGCTCTCCATCTACACCTAGTGCTCTAAGCTTTGTAATGGTAGGCCTATAGTCTTTCAAAATTGTTGTACATTTCTTTTTTCTTTTCTTTTTGTCATAAGAGCATCTGCAATTGGTAAGTTTTACACATGACTTTTAACTATTTGGAAAAGATATTTGAACCATTTGAAGCATTGGGATAAAGACTTGACAAAGACTTTTTGAAAAATGACTTGTAGAACACCGAGTCTTTGACAATAAAAACACAAAGCTATTAACATTAAATGAGGTATACATTTGTGGAAGAAAACATTAAATGCATCAAGTCTTCAAAGACTTGATGCATTGTAGATGCTCTAACTTTTTATAACTTTGTTTCCTCTTTGTAATGGTGGGCCTACAGTGTTTTGAATTGGATTATTATATGGGAAAAACTATAACCCCATACTCCTTACAAAACAAAATCCACACAATGAGGTGGCTATGTTATATCCGTTTTACTTACTAAGCTTTATGCTTACTGATGGGAGCGTTATGTGTCGTTGCGGTTTAGCAGTATTAATGCCTACTCAAGTTTTAAATTTATATTTAGTCGATTTATCAATAACACACACACTTAATAAGCAGTGTACCCAGTCAGTATGAGTATAATGGTAAGTAGTGTGTCGATCACTAAGAGTGGAACGTATTATCTAGTTAACCTAATCAGTATTTTAATATCCTAAGTTAGTTTTACAGTCTAATCTAACGAAAGGTGGTTCAGCATGAGAGACTGACACAGTTTGGTTATATTAAACAGTAAATTAAACTAATGAGCACGAATCAACAAAAAGCAAACACGTACACAGATAGATAATTAGAAGCAGAAGAAGGCATGTCCTGATAGTTAAGTAGCTTGTCACTTGTTTTATTGCTAGTTCTATATGAAGTGTATCGTAATCTTATCTGTCTCGTTGGATCTCATTATATCGGCGAGTAAACTCTTAATGATCACTTATGTCTATCCTATTTATCTAAAGACATCAGCTAAATAGGCGAGGAAGGGGTATGGCAGCCCAAGCAAGACTCAGCTAGACATAGAGGTTATCAATGCATTAATATAAGTCACCAAAAATATCATCATATAGACTTTAATTGATGGGAATTCAATTTTAAGGGGTGCGGTATGGTAGCAGATAACAGCCCATCAATCATGATGAATTAAAGCGTACTATTACAATAAAATAAAACTACTTAATGAATTAAATACATGCAGGACCTTCTTACAGATCTAATATCTTCGATTTGGGTGTGTCTTGTGATGCTTCTTCGACTGAGTTCATCTCTTTAGGGTTATGTTGCACACAAAATTCGTATAAGTCTTGGGGTATTTATAGTTTTTGTCAGAGGTACGATGCGGCGCATGACATAGGTAGATGCGGCGCATGTACTTAACTTCGTGTGGGGTCCAAGGTTAATATATTCTGGAATATTCGTACACCGTCTTTAGATGCGGCGTAACTTGAATCATTATGCGGCGCATGTCCTTCAGTGTCTTGGATTGTATCTGGTGAAGTCTTGATAGTGATACGTCGCATGTCAGAAGTATAATGCGGCGTATCTTGGGTAGAGCAAGCTTGATCTTCTTCGTTAACCAAAGTTTCTAAGCGGCGCATGGTAGAATTCCATGCGGCGCATTCTTCAAAGTCAGGCAATGGTCTTCGAATTCATCTAAGTATGATATTCCGGCATATCTGTTCATACAGATACGGCGCATCTTTTGGATTTCAGTAGACTTTTGACATCTTGCTTGTTTTGCTCCATAATTCGTCCAAAATCGCCAAGTTTCATCAATTCCTTGTTTTTACCTGAGAATTACTAAAGTAAACAATTAAGCGTCGATTCTCATAGATAATGTAGTAAAACAAGTCAAATAATTAGGATAAATGATGACAATAATATGTACTTATTTGATGTCATTACTTACGGTTTAATGTTACAACGTTTTGTAGGCTCTTGTGTTAATGCGAAGGCTTGGATTAAGGATTAAGGTTTGGTTATGGCGAAGGTTAGAAGACCTTGGTAAAAATGTAGGAGCTAGGTAGAATACTGAGCTCATTCAATGTTGTACCCTCATTGGTCCTTCAAAGATTTGGAAAGCGTAGGCGAGTGTTAAAATGTATGTCAAGGTCGTCATAGTAATTTGGTGGTCAAACGTTATGTCGAGGAATGTTTAAACTATTTATAGTCAAGTTAAAGGGGCGTTTGGATTAAGTGTAAATATACCCATTTTGGGTTGTAAACGGGTCATTTGGTTATGGAAATAGTTTAGTATGTTATGTTAATGGTTTTGGGTAAGTTTGGTATGATAATGAGTTGCTAAGGGTCGTATTTTATGAAATGGGTCAAAACGGGTTTTGACACTGGTATGTGTTAAATTACACATACCTTTTACCTAATAAAACGGACCAAAAGACCAAAAACCGACCAAAAATGTCAAATATGTGTTGTTTTTGTGTTTTTGATTGTGTAGGTATGGATACGTGAGAATTGGACAAAAATCAAGAGAAAACGACAAAACCGAGAACGGGAAATGGAAAGAGTGTAAAGAAGCTGAAGCCGGGGAAGGAATTTGCCAAAATGGATCTCAAATAAGCTCAAAATTTCAATATTGGTCCTTGGAAGCATTTTACAAAAATGGCAAAGATAGTCCTTGAATTTATAAAGTTGATGATTTTGGTCCTTTCAGTTAGAAAAACATAACTAATACTTAACCAAAAACCTAAACAAAAAATGTGCCAATTTAAACCCAATTCAATCCTTAAACACAAAATCCAACCCAACACCCTTAATAAAATTACCCATGCCCAATCTTTTAGCCTAACCCGGGTCCAAACTTCACCTTTAACCAAACCCGGTTCCATTTCTTTTATTTAACCCGGTCAATTTCCCTTCTCAAAAAGTCAAAATCAATTAAACAATAAAATCCTTTTACCCGCCCATTTCTACTGTATATCTTCTACACCCAGTTACCCTCCTTCCCTAAAATTTAACCCGTACTAAAAATGCTTCTGGAAGCACCCTGACACGTCTGACATCAGGTAGGCCACGTTGGCAATCTAAAGCCTTCCTATTGGCTGTGACACATGAAAGTTTGATCCAAAGGCTGATATTGGAGCTTGTGATTGATGGGTGAATCAAGGGCCAGAGATAAAGCATCCAGGACCTTCCAAGGAAACCCTAGAAGACCCTCAGCTTGCGCCTATATAAAGGCCTCACCTCTAACAAATTCAAGTGTCCGATTTTTATGCTTTTAGAAAATTGTTACCAATTTACTGTTTTATTTACTTTACTGCTTATCTAGTTGTATTCCAATTTCAAGTTTTGTAATTCAAGCTTTATTAATGAAATTTCAGATTTTCCTTTAAGTATTTGTTCAATTTACTTTTATGCAATTTAAATTCATCTAATAGGTTAACAAGCTCTTTTATTCTTTTACTACTGTTCCATTAAGCTCACATAAGCGATTGTTAGCTTTTTGTGAGTTTAATTTGTTTAAATACTGTTTTTATTGCAAAATTTCATAAAAGTCAAGAATAGTCAAGTAAAAAGTCAAATAAGTTCT